>JAWWEU010000029.1:4321350-4599082 GCA_035583155.1 Acropternis orthonyx
CATTCTCTGCATTAGCATCCACATTCCATTTATGACAAGAATCTTTCCATACTTTAAATGGTGCATTGACTACTACAGAAGTGCTCCTTGCCGGGCAGCCCACGAAGGACCACCCCATAGCAGATGGTCACACTGCAGCCTGCGGAGGAGCCCCTGGCAGAGCAGGGGGAGGTGCCCTCAGAGAGGCTGCAGCCCATGGAGAGCCCGAGCACGGAGCAGGCTCCTGGCAGGAGCTGCAGCCCATGGAGAGGAGGAGCCCGGGCAGGAGCAGGTTTTCTGGCAGGGACTGTGCCCCTTCAGTCTGCTCCTGAAGGACTGTATCCCACAGGAGGGACCCACATTGGAGCAGTTCTTGAAGAACTGCAGCCTGGGGGAAGGACCCGTGTTGGAGAAGGTCATGAAGGATTGTGTCCTGTGGGATTTAGCCCGTGCTGGAGCAGGGGAACAGCATGAGGATGGAGAAGTGACAGAGACAAAAGTGTTTTGAACAGACCACAACCCCCACTCCTCATGCCCCTGTTGAGATTACACGTCTCTACAGTGTGTCCAGTGTCCTCTCTGCCAGCTCTGGAAGGACATCTCAGATAATGTGTGGCATCTCACGTGTGACTGGATGCACTGGAATCTGTGAATAACTGGATCAATCCCTAACAGATTCCAGAGAAATTGGAAGCCATCTATATAAAGAAATACAGCTCCAGAACTTAGGGAGTCTAGGAAAATCCAAATCGCTTGCAGACACGGTGGTTCTGAGGGATAATGCTGTAGGCAGGTCACCACCTCCCACTGGAAATTGTCTGGTTCAGCTAATGTTTCACAGATGGTATTGTGTGGCATTTGGGGTGCTGAATATGGTTTTTCATACTTTGGCAGTGCAAGGAACTAGAACACATTCCTTCTTCAAGATTCCAAAATAGTCAAAGGATCATTATTTCCATACCCAGATTTTGTTTTTTATCCATTATCCTTTTGTTAAACCTCAAGATTAGAGAAAAATGCTCCTTGATTCTAAAAAACAAGGCACTGGGGAAATCTCAAGGTAGAATCCAGCTTCAGGTTCCCACTTAACCAGGTCAAACCTGATCAATGAAAAGCCTGGAGCTTTTAAGATTAACAAAGAATAAAAAGCATAAAGTAACTCTTAGTTCTTTACTACTAAGTCTTGTGGGCAGTGTTCATCAAGCAAGAGCAAACTTCAGTAATCCTGCAGAAAGAATTCTGCTACAGTGCATTCCAGGTATTTTCCTTTATGTTTTGGTGTCCAACATGGAAGCATTTGCTACTGAAGGATTTTCACGGAGTTTCTCATTTCTTCACTGCAAGTTGAAACAGCTTTAAAGTAAAAAATTCATTTTTCTAAGGTGAGCCTCAAATCAGTTTCATCAAACACCAACAATGTTCCTTACTGAATTACTGTCTTGGAGGAAGACCCTCTGTCGGTTCCACCCAACCATTTTTAGGTTCAGTGTTATGAAATTTCCAATTGGCCCTGACTTTTTAATGAGTGAAAAGAGAGAAGGGGAAAACAAGACACAGAAAACATTTCTTCCGGTACAAATTATTAGATATAAAATGAGTAATCTCTTATGAGAAAAACAGCACAGTATTTTTTATTAGCAGTAAAGAGAAGAGTTCCATTCTGACTTACCTGGCAAAGTTCACAACATTGCAACACTATTTAACTCCTCACCCTGTCAAGCCTGGAGATATTTTCTCTGTGGATACAAGCCAGGCTTTTTCCATCCTTTCTTCACTGCAAGCACGTTCCTTTTCTCAAGCAATATTGTGAAATTCTTGACAGCATTTTTACCTTTAGTCTTCCAGGCCCTGCTAAAACTTCTCTGGCATTAAGGACAGGAATATTTTCTGTGTTGCTTTATCAG
The DNA here is from genome assembly GCA_035583155.1 of Acropternis orthonyx. Taxonomy (NCBI): domain Eukaryota; kingdom Metazoa; phylum Chordata; class Aves; order Passeriformes; family Rhinocryptidae; genus Acropternis; species Acropternis orthonyx. The sequence continues at coordinate 4,323,234 of JAWWEU010000029.1, forward strand.
TTATTTCATGAACACTCTGAACGAGAGAACAAAGTATCACCCAACTGATACGTGGAACAAAAGAAAAATCGTTGAACTCATTGGTTTCAAATTGATGCTCTAGTTTGTCTTTTCAGAACTGCAGTTTTACTTACAGATAAACAAGTAAAATATTTTTACTGCATCCAGTTTCTCTTTTACTGATTAAGGAGAAATAGTGTAACTTGGATCCTGGTTTTAAAAGTCTAATGGGGCATGAAATAAATAGCTCTCATGACAGCACAGAATGGAAAAAAAGAAAGATGATTATTAAACTGTGTGTAAAAGTCCTCTTTATTGCTCTATTGTTGTTTTGGCTTCGTTCTGAGACATGGGGAAGGCTACAGAAAAGCCTAAGCATGTTTCTTGGCAGCTCTTCATAAGCAGTGAGCCCTGCGGAAAGCCCCGTGAAATTCACGATTTTGCTGAAAAATAAGACCAGGGAAGTGTTGCATGAGGCAAAAAAAAAGTTTTGGTGCGGTTTTTTAAGACAACAAGCAATGCTGGTGAAGGGGACAAGGGAGGTACTTTCCAAAGGGCAGGATACCTTTGCTATTGTTTAGGGATACTTTTTTTTCCTTCTTTTTTTTTGTAATGCATGAGTCAGCAGCAATGGCAGATCCACCTGTTAGTGATCCACCTGTCAGTATAACTTGGTTCCAACCCGAAAATTGCAATTTTTTGTGGTAAATCAAACTGCTCCCTTCATTACTTGGGATAAAAAAGTGCTTAACTGATTACAAAAGAAACACAGCTGTTGTTTCCCTGTCCATTTTACATGAGCGCTTCAGAAACACGTGTGTACCCAAACCGGAGCTCTGACTTGAGAACGCGTAGGAGAGTGAAAAATGGGGAGTGTGGATTGTTTTCTACATTACACTCGAGTTTTCTCTTGTTTTACGTGATCGAATATCTTCCACAAAGAGAATCAGTGCTGCTAGGAGCTGGGCTGAGATGAATCTCCGGTCTGTTTTGAGGTTCACATAGCTGTGCAGCGAGAACCTTGGACTAGCCCTTTCATTGCTGCACAGAGAAGCAGCCCCGTGTCACTGCAAAAAAACAGAGGATCAGATTTTTCCTCTGATACTGACATTAAAGCCACCAATGAATGTTGCGCTCTCAGGTCTGAGGGCAGATTTTTTTGGCCCAGATATTTTGTGAGGGAATAAAATATGAGAAAGACTTTATGTTAGCTGGTGCCTTGGGTTTTTATTTTCAGAAAGTGTTTTATTTCCCTGGCATGCTTTCTGCAGTATCTACTGAACACTGGTGGGGCCTGAAATAATGACCTAGAAGTATTCTTTTCCTGAGATGAGGCTGCTCTAGTTGCAAGGCATTCCCAAGTGAACTCCCAGATGAGTGATACATGGGAAAAATAACAGGAAGGATCCTTAAATGTTCCAAGTTTTGCTTGAAAAATATCATTTCTTTGGATGCTGTGTTTGGTACCTAGCCTAGAATTCTCCTACATTTTGATAGTGGTGTCTTCAGAATGACACAGTGAGTCATAATATTTGACATTTGGGGAGATTTTTACTGGATCTCTAAGCACTTGTCAAGACTGTTCAGAAGAGTACTTTAAGAAGAATTATTATTTCCTTTGAGCGTTTTGAAACTGTTCATATTTTTTAAAGCCTGTTTCCTTTTCTTCAAAACAAAACAAAACAAAACAAAAAAAAACCTTCAAAAGTATGTATTGACCAATTTTAGTGAGAGCACAGCTGAAGGCATCCATCCACACTGTATTCAGTTATTAAATGGTCTTCTAAAAACACTTCCAGCTTTAGCACATTGAGTTCTTTTAATGTCACCAGCCAGTTGCTTTTTTTTTTTTTTTCATGTTTATTTTCACATCAGATTCGTAGCACCCAAGGGACATGGGGAATACCGAGATGACACACTGGGAGTTGGCCAGGAATTGTAGCAAGGTCTGACCTGCCCATCTTCAGGTCTGCCCAAAGGCTAAGGGAGCCCTGTTGCTGTTAGCATTTGGGAGGCTTGGCGGGCTGTGGGTTTGGGGGTTGCAGTAAACAGACCTATCTCCGGTTCTGCCACCTCAAAAATGTGTTAGTGGCTGTCCCCAGTGGCAGAGGGTTCATCGCTGTAAGACTTGAACATCTCCAGTTGCTTTTGAGGAGTAATAAAGAACAGTGGCAAACCTCAACGCCAGTGAATGATCTGTTTCCCTGGTTCCCATGGATTTGCAGTGTTCAGTTTCACTGGCATGTCCTCCTTCCTGTGCTGGATACGTTCCTTGCATTTGTCCAGGGCTGTAAAAAGACTTGGTAGCGTTTCATAGTGGTGACTTCCTGGGATTCCTTGGCTCCAAATGGAACTGGATGTCTTATAAATGATACTGTGAACAATAAACTGCAGGTTGCCATGCCAGACCCCTCCAGTATTGCCAAACCCAGCCCACTAATGAGTCACGAGGGTGTGTATGGCACACAGGGTTTGTGCTGGTAGTGCCCCCTCTCATGGCTTATATTCTTGCTCTACTGTCTCATTCATGCCTGACAGCTCTCAAACATAGACATAGTAGATATTCCATGTTTGAAACACACAAAACCAATTGAGTGATTTTTGCAAACACGTATTACACTTCTAATATGAAGAGTTTTATCAAGAGCCAATGTAGCTTGTACTTCAGGGAGGCTGGACATGTGGGAGAAATAACCTGATGGATCATTAGCACCTGGGGGAGTTTACAGCTCAGACCATACCCATCACCATCACAGTCATGCTCCAAACTGTGCTCTGGCACCCCTGCCAGATCACAAAACTGATAAAAGAAGGATGGTTCTCATTTGCATTTTCCATCTGAATTTTGACCTTTGTGGTTTGCTTGGCTTGTGTTTTCAAGTGTTTCTCTGGAGCCACTAGAGCGTAGAGAAATGCAAGGATTTTTGAGTTTCTTCCAAGACAGGTGGAGCTGCCAGAACACTGCCAGCCCACCAGTGCCTCCCACGTTATCCTTTTTCCCACACTATCCACATGGCCTGGTTGCTTATGTGATGGTATGTACTGTGTATAGTCACAGAAAATATGTCTAACCCTGAAACCCTGCAGATGTGCTCTTCTGATAGAGCTGCACAGGGGACTTTGGGACTGCAGCTTTTGAGGGTTTCCATGCTGAGACTACCTGACCTCTGCTTTTCCTGCAAGGCTTTGGGAGGTGTGGGGTAGGTTTCTCTTGGATTCTGGGGAAGGCAGAGATTTCTGTGGTCTTTGGCTGGATCTCAAATCCTGGGGTACTGAAGTGTGACCTAATAATTTAGGACTCAGAGAAGGATTGTATTTAAATAAACTATCTGGATTTGAACATTCTACGACTATTAATTATTAAAATTTATACAAATCCTGGGAGGTTCGTGGCATGTTACACACCATACCTAGAAACAGCTGAGCTGAGCTTACATGTGACGGATTTTTTTTTCTGAAAAAATATCATCTCCTGTGAGCACAATAGAGTAGTACTTCTCTTATAAATAGTGAATGTTTTATAATTACATGCAGTCCTAAAGCTGGTTCCTATTATGGAGAGTCACAGAGGTTTGGAGGGGAGGCTTTGTGGGTTGTTTTTCTTTTCCAGAATGATGTCCAATCAGCTTCTTTGGCAGAGTATTAACTATGGCTAAAATATGTGTCCGTGTGAAAATGTTACGGTCTAATGAGCAACTTCACTTTTGTGTCACTTTCTTGCTTTGAAATAAGAGGTTCTGGGTCAGGAACTGCCCATTTGATCCCTCGTCTGTCTCCAAGCGGAGTTTACATGTCAGTACTTTTTATACCAGCCTTTCAAATCCATGTGATAGAAACACTGCTGTCACTGGAGGTCAGAGGAGCCCAATTTAATGAAGTCTCAACAAGTTACGTTGTCACTTCTTGCTGAACTACTGAGCTGTCTCCACTTAAGGAGATTGGCCATCCGTGGGTATCACGGGTGTTCAGGATTGTCCAAGTTGTGTTACAGCTTTATTGCTCTTTCTTTTGCCTCAGGTGAACTGTGTGACGAGGTGATTAACCACTGTGTTCCCGATCTAAATCCCTGCCAACATGAGTCCAAATGTCTTCCCCTTGACAAAGGAATCAGGTAAGCATGTGTTGGTCTCTACACACTGGGCAGACCCATCCATTGGTTTGACTGGGGTTGAACTGGCAATGAGTTTGGGGCAAAAATCACCCATATTAACACAAATAATGCAAGACTATATCTACTTAAAACCATGTGACATTTAACATTAATGCATCTGTACATACTGTTTTAGCTTTCTGTGGTTTACTTGAAAATAATGGATGTACCCTCAGAGCAGAGAAATTTTTCTGGAAGAGAGCATAGCAAAGGGAGAACTTACGGAACAGTCACTGCAAAGTATCTTAACCTGCATCAGAAACCAAGGACAGTTTCTTTATGTGTTCCTCAGAGCCTTTATACATTCAAGCAGCATAACAGGAGCCTTACCAGATCCAGAGCTGGATGGCTCTCACTCAGGACCCACCCTTTCCTTGGCTCATCTGGGATTTGGTGAAGTCTGTGCTCGCATTTGCCTTTTGGGAATGACATTGACTGTTTCACAGGGGCAAAATAAAGCCTTCTGTTTTAAATGGCAGTAAAACATCTGGAGGGTTGGGGAGTTTTTGAGAGGTGCATAGTATCAGTGTTCAACACTTGTGCAAAGAGGGAATTTCAGAGCAGTTTAGCAAATTGAAAAGTCAACCTCTGTGGAAAGCTTCTCAGGAAAAGATCTTTGAATCACAGCAAGAAAAGGAGACAAATTCACGAGAGTTTAGTGCAGTCTGACCTGCATTCTGCACCTTCCCCTAGGGTTGTTTTCACAGCCAAAGTTCAGTCCTGGGTGCTCCCTCCTGGGGTTTTGTGGAGCATTCCCAGTGTGTCCCAGGAGAGGGATGCAACACTCTTTGGTCTTCCTGGTAACTTGCAGTTGGGGTCAGATGGTGTCCCATGAAGCAACCAGCATGTCAGTATGGTGTAAACTGATACCCAGGACATTTTGGGAGAGCTAAAAGGAAATGAACCAAAATTTTAGAGCTGGCCCAAGGGCAGCTGAATTTGTGCTAGAGAGTCAGGCCTTTCTTTTGGGTAAAGAACCTCCTGACAGAAATGTTTCCAAATTTTGAGGAAGATGAAGCCATTAAATTATTAGGATGGTTCCTGCAATGATGTATAGGGACTGGAATAAGTAGGTGTGTGTTGGTACAGAAACAGTCCCTGATGTTCTTTTTGGGTTTCATTCCTAGTTAATCCATCATTTGATTAATTCAGTAGCTGCATCGTATTACGATGTGAAGGCTTGTAACTCAAATTGCCTTCTGCTGCTAAATGTAGGAATGGGTGGAGACAGCTGTGCCCCGAATGGTTTTGCCCTTGCTGCAAGCATTATCATACCTGCCACCCAATTAATTTGAGTAAACAAGACACTTCTTCTCACATACTTGCTAGAAAAGTGTTCTTCACAGTGGGACCATTAACCCTTGAGGGTAGCCTAAAGAACTACCTACAAATATTTTTCTACTGCTGTTTGTCATGTTACTGCTCCCACTATTCATGGAATGCTACAGAAAAATCCATGATGTCTTTACTCCTCCCCTCCCATTTTGCTTTCTAGCAGCCAGGCTTGAGAGGTGAAGGGACCTGCCCAGCCTTGGATGTTTCCTTTATACTTTTGTGGCACCAAACCATTCAGGAATGGGCCGAGAGCCCTCAGCAGCCTTGCAGTGAGGTGTGGGTGCTGCTGGGGCTCAGTGACACCAGCAGCCTCCTGTCCTGTGCTGTAGCTGATCCCGTGAGCAGCCTGATCTCCTGACCTGGGATGTTCCATACATTTAGCATGGCATGGTGCAGGATGATGCTGCAGGCAGAACGAGTCAGGGTCATGTACCAGTCCTCTGTCTGCTTCCAGAGGCAGGGAATATTAATGGCAGGATTCAGGCTTGTTCCTGAGCTGTTTGTGCGCTGGGCATGTGAGTAGATCACACCAGGGAGGGATATCATAGCAGCAAGGACTCCAGTCTGTCTGTCCTGCCCTCTGCTCTAGTCAATCTGCAACTCTGCAGAGGGAAAAAAAGATGACAAAGACAGGAAAAAAGTAGGAAGCCAAGTTATTTATTGATCTGAGGAGGGAAATTCCATTCTGGCCCTGCAATAGGAGCCATGATTCACAGCTTTGATACCACAGACGTTGAGTGCACGCAGATGCAAATGCCCTTCGATAGGCCAACATTTTAAATACCACTGGATGTGTTTTTAGGCTCTCTCTGATACTGGGAATGTTGCCATCACTAGAAAGCTGTAACAGAAAACAAGATTTCAACTGCAGTGGTGTCAGATGGTCACTGGGAAATGAGATAACTGACCTAGTCACGTAAATTACTCTCCTACCAGGATCTGAACATAAAGGCTTCTTTGCCACTTCCTTTACTGCATCAGACTTCTACTGGTTGATGCCTAGTCCCTTGCTGGCACTGTGTGGGGGGATAAGGGTAGAGCTACTATGCCATCATTCCCTGGTGGGGGAGACCTTGGGTTTCCAGGAGGAGTCTGGGTGAGGAACTCATGGGGCTGAATTTCTCACCTGCTATACTCCAGGCAGGCATTTTTTGGTAGCTTCAGCCTAGATGTGACACACCAAGAGCTCAGCAAAGACTGATCCAAAAGGAATTCCATGTGTCTAAAGGGAATGCCAAGCTTGGAAGCAAACTGGACTGTTTCAGTGTGTCTTTGGCTGCACAGAGCTCTTTGCTTTCTGAGCAAAAATTGCAGGTGGCTTTTCTCCCTTCCAGCCTCCACATCTTTATTGTGCTGTTACTATAGAAGAAGAGTAGCTTTCTGTATGCCAGAAAACAAAAGAAAACAAAAACCAATCAAAAAATACCATTTAACACAATGAAATTACTTTCAAAAAATAACTTCAGAAAAGGAGCATGTTTTTCCATTCACTGTATTGATGTTGGAGCGTGGTATAAATATACTTTATTATTCTAAAGCTTGGAATTATTACCTGACAGCTTAAAATGCTGATTTAATGCAGCCCTGCAGAGAAAAGTGGTGGTTCTGTCATTACTGAGATAGCCAATACACATCATAAAATTGATGCATGGCAGCCCTGAATAAGGAACTGCACATCGTTCATTATTACATCACTTTATATTAGGACTGCAGGGATCAATAAAAAGCAACAGGATTAAATGCTGCCAATTCTCCCCACAAAGTCTTTTGATTGACATTATTTCCTTGCAGGTGTGACTGCAGTGCTGCCAGAAAATGCTGCCCACTTCTTAGGGTTTGGGGAAGGAACACTTTTTGCTTTTTGCTCTGTTTTTTCCTCTCCATTATGTTAATCCCAGCATTCCCTGAGCCACCAAGGTGTAAAAAAAGCAATTCAGACATGGGGAGCTGGGACATCAACCCTCCTGTGGCTGTGCCTCTCCTGCAGGGAGGGTAGAGGCAAGAAGTGCATGGATCTGCCCAACCTTATCCAGCCTGACAGCCACAGATCAACAGGCTTTGCTCTCCTGTTTTAGCAGTTTACAAGTTTAGCTTGTACCACAAGCCAGATTTTGAAGTGGAGACTGAAGGTCCCAATCTCAGTGCCTGAGCTCGGTGGGTTCTGTGTCCCTGATGCTGTGGCAGCTGCTCCCTGGCCACTGGCACACACAGGACATGCTGCTGTGCTCTGGCAAGTGCCACCCAACTCACTGCCTTGCCCTGGTGAGCTGGGAAGTAGCCAGGAGCCACACACTGTCCCCTGGAACCAAAGTCAGTGCAATGACTGCTGCCTGCAGAGTGGGAATACTTTTCCTCATCACTCTCATGCATCCAGTTCTTCGGAAGAACTTTTGTACAAGGTGTTTCCTCTTCCGGTTACCCAAGCAGGCTGCTAGCAGGGAGGAGGAGGAGGCCAGCTGAATAGGTTGATGGAGCAGTAGTTTCTCTCCTGTTGCTGCCTTCCTGAACTTTATAATGTCTCTCCACTTCCAGATCTTGGTGGCAGGCACGCTGGGTCCAACCACAGGGCTCTAGCAAGAGCACAGACCTCTCTTTTATTGCTGAAGTTAACTGTAGCTCTTCCCTTGTTTTGGTTGAAGTGGTATGCCTTTTGTTTTCCAGATGTGCAACAACATCCAGCTGGGAGGAGTAAAACATGTTTTATGGACTAAAGAGTGTTCATGACTAAACATTCTCTACAGTATAGATTCAAAAAAAAGAAGGCTACTCAGAAATCCCAAAAGATCTGACCCAAGTCAGAGACCCTGGGATGCATTTTCTGTTGTCAGGTTATAAACTTCTGCAAGACTTAAAAATAGAAATGCTGACGCAGCCCTCGTACAGCAAACTTGAGGATTGTATAAAATAAGACCAAAAGCCAATGTCTGCAGGCTTGGGTACACCCCAGTGTGACTCTCCTATGAACAGTGTCACCCCACAGCAGCAGGTACAGGCTTTGCCCAGGTGTCACCACGGAAAAGGACAGGCTGCAAACTTTCCACAGTTGCAGCAGCATTTTGTCTTGCAAATGAATGGCAAACAGGTGGTGGTCTCAAAAACTATGGTATTTTTCTTGAATTTGCTGAGTTTTATGGCCTGTTTGCAGATTGCTTGCATTTGGAAGGCAGGACCTTCCCGTGCTCCCTGTAGCACAGGACCAACCTGAGACACTCAACATTGGCAAGATCATAGTCTGGGGCATCAGAGCCACTGCCCTCGCAGAATATTGCACTTCAGGTCTGTAAGGTTAGGGAAGATGTTGTCATCTTTAGCATAATTGGGAGACAACTGTGCCATCACCCTTCTCCACAGACTTGGGTGAGGAAAAGCTGTAGTAAGGTGCTGCTTTGCTCAACTTGAGTTTCAGCAGATTGCAGAATCTCAAGTGCAGCCAGCCAGGATGGGACCTGAGCGTTCCTGATGGCAGGAGCCCTGCTGGATGCTGCCAGGAATAATTGCTATCACCTCTCCACCTCGAATCAGATGTGTGCTGTTGTTGTGAAAGTGGAAACAAGCCATTAACAGCAACCTTCTTGCCTTCCAGATGTGAGTGCTTGCCGGGTTACAGCGGCAAGCACTGTGAAATCGATGATGACGACTGCGTGGGCCACAAGTGCCGCCACGGAGCGGTGTGTATGGATGCAGTCAATGGCTACACCTGCGTCTGTCCGCAGGGCTTCAGGTAGGAGAGGGGCAGCTCCTCCCCAGGACACCTGATGGAGTGTGGGGACACTTTCTTTAAGTGCTTTCATCCTCAGATCTAATCAGCCTCTAGGTACAGCATGGATCATTCCCATCTGGATGGGTGGCTCGGTGCTTCAAGCCCTGTGGCTGAAGGAGGTCTTAAGGAGTGAAGTGGGTACAGGGGGCTGGCAGTTCTGGCTTGGAAAGCAGCAATTTGCCTTTTGAGCAGTGCTGTGTCAGTCTGCCCACCTGCCCCAGCCATCCCTGGTAACACGCTCAGCACACAAGGTAATCAGTGACATGGAGATCAGCACCCAGCATGTGCAGAGGGAGCAAAGAATGATAAAATTACACATATGAACCTTCATAGTTGCTGCAAGAAAACACAAGTCTGAAGGTTTTGTGCCAGTGTCTCTGTGTCTCTTGGTGGATGAGCTCAGTATGGTTTGGGCTGTAAATTTCCAGTCTCTCATTCTGACAGCTGCCAATATATCTGACTCCTGGAAATCTCTCTGTCTGTCAAAGATAAGTGTGCTCCTCCAAATGGATTCACTAATCATTGCCTGAGGCTGGATACTGGCTTCCTTCCAGCTAAACCTTGTCCGTGTTTGAAATACACACATGAGACAAAGAAGGAGTACCTGAAAAGATCAGTCTTGACAAAGCAGAAATTGCACGAGCACTTATAAATCATTTTCTCTGCTTTGTACCTGCAACTGTTTTCATTCTTCTTGCTTTCATCCTTGCTGGTTTGGGGTTTTTCTTTCCCGTCTCAACACACATTTTTGTTGCAAAGCAGACAGCCTTCCCTGAACAGGCATTGATATATAGCATGATGTCAGCCCATGGTTTCACAGAATCAGACTTGTTATTTACAGGGTATCAGATATCCTCCGAGTTTCAAATTCATACCCTGTTCTCCATGTTTCACTCTCTGCTTCAGTCCATTTGATGGCCTTCGGGACCTTGCAGATTGGTGACTGGTGGGGCTAACATGTGACTGTCCCACAGTGGATTGTAAATCCTCAATGTTATCTAATTGTTAGAGTTGAGAAATGGGATTGCAAAGACATGTCTGGAGTCAAGGGGAACTTGAGCCTGTCATCAGATGGAAGTGACTGGAAGGCTTCTGCTGCAGGTCCCCTGATTTTTAAGGCCTGTCAGTACTAAGCAGTGATGAATGTGAGGATTTTTTTCTGGGAAAGCAGAATCACAGTGTTTTGCAGAGATGTTTTGAGTTGTGACACAGTTGGGTGGAGCAGCAAGGGGTAGTGGGGAGACTGGTCTGGGTCCCTTCCCATATACCAAACAGCTCTACTGGCAATTTAGGCAGTGCCCCAGCTTGACTGGTCTCACCCCAGGGACTGCAAGAGCAGAAGTGGAACAGCCCAGCCCTGCTCAAATGAGGGGGTTTTATTTCACTAAAAGTCCTCCAAGTAGAGGAAACATCTTTCCACACAAAGCTCCAAAACTCAACTACCAGCTTAGACAGCACTTCATAGCCGGAGGCAGCCATGGGCAAGCAAAGTAATCCTGATGCCTTTCAACAGCACAGCCAGGATTAACTGGAGTTCTCCTGTTTGCTTTCTTTTTTTCCCACTAGTCCATGCCACTTCCCTAAATTTCCTGTGCAAGGAAAACAAGAGTCTTTTAGGATAAAAACTTCACAGTGAGCACTACCATGTTCCCTCTGCCAAGGCAGAGAGCAAGCTGGAGCCTGTGTGTTCTCCATGCAGAATAGTCCCTGATCTTGTTTGATTTCAAGATTAAAATTCTGCTAACAAAATATGATCTCATTATTCTTCCCATGACTCCAGCCTTTTGTAGTTTAAAGGCCTGCTGCTCTGAAGGGGGTTCTGAGGTTTGGGTTTTTTCCCTGTTAAGATTACAATTGCAAATATGGTGACTGACAGAGTTCAGCCTTCTGATGTTCAGGGTTACAGACTCCTCTTTCTCAGAGCTGCCTCGGGCAGGGGGATGTGTGGCAAGGAGATAACTTTGCAAGTGTTAGAAGGCTGCAAGTGTTGATGAAAAGGAGAGAACATAAGGGGTGGTCTGACAAAGGCAACTAGAAGACCTAAGATGATGATTAATAAAGTTTTTTGGCTACATATCAGGAATCATTTCCCAGCAGTGAGCTTGTAGAGTGCCCTCCCAATTATCCAGAGCTTATGCTGTTGTAATAAACGCACAGACCTGTAACAATTTTATGGTTGTCACTACACTGTATGTCAAAGCCACTCGGAGCCACATATTAATAAGGATGTTTAAACTTACATCCTCACAGGACTGAACAAATGGCACTTGGGTAATCCTTAACAATGTAAGTATGGCCTCACACACCCCCTCTGCTGACAGCCCCAAAAAGCAACAGTGCCAACATGCACACACTTGCTTTCCCATCCTACCATTTCCAATTCACTGGTCAGATGTAGTTGTGCTCCTCACAGCACCTCTCCTTAGCACTCAGCAGCCTCTTGCAACTTCATAATATACTTTCATCCTGAGAAGTTTTCAGTATTTTCTTCCCAAAATACCATTCGTTTACCCCCTGCAGATGAAAACATTTTAGAGACCTTGTGAGCCCTGCTGGATAAAACCCTTCTCAAAGTTTCCTTCCAGCAGTCAGCCTCACAGTAGTGTTGCCTGATAAATGCTGCTCTGGTGGAGAAGCACAAATTAAGCTGCAGAGCCTGATGGAAACACTGCTCCTCCACGGTGCAGATACTTCCAAGTTCTCCACTGCGACAGGTTGCTGCAAGAAACTCAGCAGTGATTATTTAAATAAAGGAGATCGTACCAGGCAGAATGCACTTGGCCAAGCCATGCCAAGTCAGGCTGTGCTCCACATTCCACTGCTGGGGAAATAAGTCATATTAATAATTTCTAAATATGTACTTTAAAAAATATTTTAAAATTGGAAAAGCAAAGGGCTTGACAGATACTGTTGCTAATATAATTTCCAGGTGCCAGCATCAAGACATCTGCACTGGTAAAGCCACTGCTCAAAGGGATTTAAAAGCAAGGAAGGGTGTGCAGGAGCCATACCAGGAGCTTCAGGGAATCTTTCAGAGCAGCACCAAGCAGAGACACGCTGGCTTCTTCCAACATGTGCTTTCTGTTAGTGAAAGCTGTTGCGGGTCACATGGATTTTTTTATTATTATTATTATTATTTTTAACTTCCATGAAATTAGAATTACATACACTGAATTTTTCCTTCTGTTTTCTACTTGCTGCTGAAGACAAAACAAAACAATGGGCATTAGGTAGAACCAAGCTCACGGGCTGGATTAGCAGTGCTTTGTTCTGCTGGTCACCTCTGGGAAGCAATTACAGCTGAGCCCAGGCTGGGGTGACAGTCACCTGCGGGGCTGAGCCTGGTCTGATCCCTTTGCTGGCTCTCCTGATGTGTTTGCTAGCCACAGATCCTGGCCCTGGAGAGGGAGATCACACCACTAATGAAACCAGGCTGTGAACAGAAGTGTGCTCTAGTCGGACAGTCCCCTTCTGTGCCTGCCTGGCAGTGGGGACTGGCACTGGTGTGTCCCCAGCTCACCAGCTCAGGTGGGTCCAGCTGCTGTGCTGATAGAAAACTGCCACAGTAACTACATCAAACTGGCAAAAATTGCTTTCTGTATATCTGTCTTCTCATGAAATTGTTCCCTTTTTTTTTATTATTATTCCCGTGTTTTCTTGGAAAGGGGAATCCAAGCCATGAGTGGTGCTGTGCCCCTGAGGTGCTGTGCTCACCCTGCAGTCAGTGGGGGACTGTGGGGATCTGCAGCAAATGGTCTCTGTCCAGAAGGGAAAGTCTGTCTGTAAATAATTCATAGTTTAGATGTGTCCACAAAGAAAAGTTCCCGAGAACAAATTTACTTTGAGAAACACATCAGACTGAGCAAAGACAAGCCTTTTCCAGTGTCCCTATCTGGATGCTGGTGCCCACCAAAGGGCAGAGAAAACATATTGAAAGGCTGTGGAGTGAGATAAGGGCAGGGAGAGATCACTCACCAATTACCATCATGGGCAAAACTGACCTGATTTGGGAAAACTAACCTTATTGACAATTAAATCAGAGTAGTAAGAAATAAAATCTAAGTCTTAAAACACCTTCCCCCCAAAGCCCCGTGCCCCTTAGAGCAGTGAGGTGAGGCTGGAACAGACATGGAGAGGTGGCTGTGAAACTTAATTTATCCTTATGGTGGTGAGTAAGGGAACTTTAGGGCAATGCAGTGAGAAAACTATTGAAATGCATTTTATCCTGAAAGTACCAAGAGGTGGTTCTGTCTGAGAAGGAAACTTCTGTGTGTTTGTGCACATGAGTGATGCCAAGGCTGAGTGATGGAATGGGACAGTCCCTGCAGGCTGTGCTCCCAGGGCAGCAGCCAGAGACCAGCACAGCACTCTGCTTCAGGTCAGCAGTGGCTTTAACCCTCCTTGTGCATATTCCCATGGAACAGATGTTTGTTTGCCATACCCATCACCATGTGCAAGGCCAACACACAGATTTGGACAAAGTTAGGATGCTGGTATGGTATTCCATACTGTATAGTGGCTGTAGGGAAAGGAGAGGTCTTCTGGCCTTCTCCCAGGTGCAAATCCCAAATGTTTGCATCTTTCAAGGTATTCTTCATGTTTGCCTTTCATAAAAGTAAGACCCTGGGTCTCTGCTGTCAGACATGATAGAGAAGCAGGGCAGCACCATTGCCTCTGATCAGTTCAGGATTTAGCCCATCTGTATTTTGCTGTGTATTTCTCTCTCTCTCATGTTTCTGAGAGGCAAACCAGAGAGTGGGGTGTATTAGAGAACAGGGGCAGGGAGAGGTTTTGTGCTCTCACTCCACACAGCACTAAAGATAGAGCCATGGTGCTCTGTGCAAAATTTAACATGAGAAAACATAAAAGGAAAGCAATCCTCTCCATTCCCTGCTGTTATAGAGGCAGCAGGTTCTGGTTGCTGTGGCTGGGCAAGCTTGGTCTGGAGTATGTTGTGACTGGTTTATTTGCTGTTCTTGCAGGGTGATGGCTTGAGTTTCCATTCTAATTGTATCTACGAATATTGCCTAGACATTCCCTGAGCTTCCGTGTCTCACCTGCCTTGCTGGAGAGGAGTGAGGGTTTTGGCAGTTTTGTGCTTTGTTTCCTAAGTGTGCCATTACTCCACAAAGTGCTCCTCATAGGACAAGTGGGATTCCAGGACTGGGCTGCTGATGGGTTATTCATGGCATGAATGGGCCTGCCATGAGCCTCTCCTGGAAAGCCCTCTGCAAACTTTGACACCCATGTTGGTGAATGCTGTATAGCACAGGCAGATGGTGTAAGAGCTCTTGCCTGTGGCATTCCCCACAGGCTGTCCATCCCCATGGTGTTCCCTGCAGTGTGCTCCCTACTGATCTGTCATTATTTTACTGTCTACACGTTGTCAAGCGGTCACAGAACTCGATGCAAAGAGTTCATGTTCTCTCCTCAGTACAAAAATGGTTGTTGGGTTTGTGAAGTGTCTGTAATGAGAGATTTGGGGTATTGATGCAGGGCCCTGCCATGTGCAGCCAGCCTGCCCTGGTTCCTTTGCACCACCCATGGATTGCACAGGCAAGGATTTTTCATTTACTTTTTGCAGTGTGGTCTGACACATGACATCAGTGTGAGAGAAGACTGCACCTTTCTGCTCCTTCTCCCTTTCCCCTGCCCTCAGGCAGTGTCAATGCTCCACTGTGGCTGAGTCACTGCAGCAAGTGCCCCGTGCATTGTGCAGCCAGGCTGAGCCAGGAGGGCATCCCAGGGCATGAGCTCTCCCTGCTCCCAGGGGATGTGGCCCCAGCCTTGGAGGTCAGAGGTTCCTACGAGTGGGTTTTGCTCAGCCTCTCCTACAGTAAAGTCAGAAGCACAGCGCTTTCCTCCAGATCTCAATGTGATTCCACTCCACAAGTGCTCAGATCTGGCATTTGGTTTTCAGCTGCCTCTGACTGGAGCAGAGCTTCCTTTCCTTTGCTTTTTCCTGATCCAGGACATTGCCAACCACGAACTCAGCTAAAATAAAGTTAATGAACCTGATGATGTTAGAAAGTACCAACTCAGGGGAGCTGCCCAGGACACAGTGTGGCAGCAGTGCATTGCTGCTGAGACCTTTAGCAGTTGTCCATCTGTCAATGATACACTCCAATATACAGTAAACAAAGTGAGGAGGCTGTAAAAACTACTCAGAATAAAGGTGCTTGCCACTTACAACGTGAGAGTAGACTCAGATCACAAAACCTGAGATGGAGAAACCTCAGTTTGGGTTTAAATGTCTCACAGATAACTGTTGGGAACCTCTGCAGGGCACCGTGTGGGTGGAAGCTATTTCAGACAGGCTGTGGTACCTTGCAGAGCTCAATAACGAGTGCAAAGGGCAGCACAGCTTGCTTACAGTGTCTGAACTGGCTCGTTCAGGGCCAGCACAGGGATTTCTGACAGCATTAAGCCATGCAGCTTTCACAGTCCAGCAGGCACACGGCAGCTGGACCTCAGAGCCGCTATTCACAGTAGCAGTGTAATGGCAGCATCCAAAAACGCTTCAATCCCTAAAAAAAAGGGCGATGATTGAGGCAGTTTTTCTTTCCTTTACTTCTACAGTGGACTTTTCTGTGAGACCCCCCCACCCATGGTCCTGCTGCAGACGAGCCCCTGTGACAACTACGAGTGCCAGAACGGCGCCCAGTGCATCGTCGCCCACCACGAGCCCGTGTGCCGCTGCCTCGCCGGCTTCGCGGGACAGAGGTGCGAGAAGCTCATCACGGTCAACTTCGTGGGGAAGGACTCCTATGTGGAGCTGCCATCAGCCAAAATCCGCCCTCAGGCAAACATCTCCCTCCAGGTGTGTCAGGCAGAACAACCCAGTGCTCTTCCAAGCGTGTTTTTCAACGGGGTCTGTTGGCCAAGATGCTGAAAAAGTCAGAGTCCAATTGTGAGCCACTTGTCTGCTCTAAAATTACTGAGATGAGAAGGAGCAACTAAGGCACCAGTGCAGCTTTGTGGGCACACATCCTGCCTCCAGAATCTCGCCACTCTCCTATTCCCAGACTGGCAATGCCACCAGGGACGATTCAGGAAGCCTCCTGGTCTTCTTACTGATCCTGTAGAAATTAGTGTCGAATGTTAGGACACTTATTACTAAATGGCCTCTCCAGACAATATTTTGCTTACTCTTTTGCAGTGCACATTCAGTAGATAAAAGGCCTGGGATTTTGTTACAGGACTGTCATTACACCTAAATATTCTTTGAGGTCTAAGGTTCAGAAAGCGATTGAAAATAGACATCAAAGGTGCCAGGCCACTACAGTCATCTTTGTGGTTGTGGATCAAAAGTGTCTTGGATACTTAGTCCAATATGATATATAGGTGATTTGAAATTGCATTCACAATCTAGTTACTATTAAACTGATTTTTCCCCCCCAAATATTCAAAAGTAAGTGAGGAAATTACTTCCAGCTTTGTATGTTTTCTAATAAAAAGATGGTTATAATTAAAATAGCAATGTCAACACATGGGAAAGAGGACTGAATTTCCACATTAGGAATAAATTTTTAAAGGGTGGTTCCTGTAAAGTTTATTCTAATGGCAGAATTATGTAATTAATATTAATCTTTTCTTTAAAGCTTGAGTATACTGCTCATATGAAAATGAAGCTGAGTCATGTATATTTGAAACTCCAGCTTTTCTTCAAAGCCCTCTATTATTTAATATTACAAAAGACATTCTAAAATACAGATACTATAAAATATGGCTCCCCAAAGGCTCCAGATACTGTGGGTCTACTTTAAAGCTGAAAATGTGGACAAAGCACATTATATCAGCTGTAGCTTGAAGAATAGTACTGATTCTTACAGAAAGCACATGCAGATGACACTCTCACCTCTTGTTTCCCAGGCTGGATATTGCTCTTGCATCCAGTAATTAATTACTAGTGAATTAAAATTAGTATACAACATTGATTATTAAGAACAGATAGAGGAAATCCTATTAAAAAGTGCTCAAGAAAAAGAAAAGCTTCTAAGGGTAAAAAGATAGTATTTAAATATACATATAAATATAAACAGTTTTTTAAATTTACTGTTTAGTTTTTGCATTTAACAGCCATGATAAAAAACATAAAGAAAACTCAAGATATACATGCTGTGAAAATAGCAGGCAGGCTGTATTTCATATTCAAAAATCCCATTTTATCTCTTTTTTTATACTACAGGGATATTTGAGAAATGGAGATTGGGAAAACAAAGTCCTTGTTTTTTTGACTGAGCATCCCAGTTCTTTTTTCCCCTTGATGTTCATGAAGGCTAGAGGGATGAGAGCTGCTCTATTCCTCCTGACTCTCTAAATGTCCCACTGGAAATCAGCATGATTTGCTCATAACTGGGTGAATAACTTGTGCTTATGTGAGATGTGGGAACAGGTCCTTCTTTCCTTCCTTGTGTTCGCAGCAAGCCTGGGAACGGCTCAGCACCTGCTGAAGTTGTTTGGTTGTCCTTGTGACAGACTCCTCCTGGAGCTGATTTTCCAAACCTCCGCTCCAAGCTAGTGCTGTAGCTGAGGGATAAATTCACGGGTCAACAAAAATACAGCAACAGGCTATTGCAGGGATCAAAGAAAGCCCAGCTTTCACTCCTGAACACCAGTTCTCACATGAAACAGGGGAGCCTCCCTTCGTGGGAGCCCAACCTGTTTGTGTGTGAGCCCATCCAATGGCACCAAGACCTTTTTTTGCCTCCTGGTCCTTGCTCTCATTGTTGCATATATTAATACATATATATGATGTATTAAATTATATTTGAGTTGCATATATTATTTTGGTGCGATTTTTAAATATAGATTTATTTCTTTTTTAATCATTCCCAAGCAACCTTACCTGGTTATTAATGTTTCACAGGTAGCCACAGACAAGGACAATGGCATCTTATTATACAAAGGAGACAATGATCCTTTGGCTCTGGAGTTGTACCAGGGACACGTGAGGCTCATCTATGACACACTGAATTCCCCACCTACCACAGTATACAGGTAAATAGCTAAGCTTTACCAAGACAGTTGATTTCCAATGTAGATGGAGAAGAGGCAGGACTTTTCTGAGAGATGTGCATGGGAGAAGAACCTTTGATTTGCCTTTGAGGTATCTCTTTTATGCGTGTAATTAGATAAGAAAGACTCAAGACTTAGCTAGAGGCTTCATGGTTAAAAATTGACATTTATTGGCAATAGCAGTGATACTGTGTACTACTGCAATTAGAGAAAAATGCATTCTTTGTAAAGATTCGGTTTCTGGTGAATTTTGTCCTTGAAATAGTTGCAATTAATCAGTTTCTTTGTTGATATCCAGCATTAATTTACCGTACCAAGACAGAACAGTGACTGTGCAACTGCAGGGTTAGACTGTGTCAAATAGGAGGAGAAGGGCTGAATTCCTCTACCGGGTGAATATTTTTAGAGGAACTCTTGCCTGTATCAGTAGTAACTACACAAGCCATGAAAAAGCACAAATTGCACAGGTAAATTGTAGGGTAATTTAAACTTGGCTTCTGAGGATACCAAGCCCACAGGTTTTATTCACTAGTCACCTGACAGAAAAACAAATGTGCAAGTGAAACCCATGCACAGAGGTGTTTCTGTGGGAGAGATGTGCTGCTCTTGTCATCCACAGTTCCTTCACCAGCCTTTTCCACAGGTTAACTCCCTGGTCATTATTTTTAATCCCTGCTGCTCCAGTTTGTGTTGGGTGTACATGCAGCTGTCACCACATGGAGTGTTTTGGGTTCAGCACAGACTCATGGCATTGGGATTCCCAGCCCACCTCCCGAATCCTTTAGGAAGAGCATCCCATTAGAGCAAGGGACAGGATGGATGCCACCATATACCACCAGCCAGGATGGGCCTTGTACCTTTTCCAGAAACTTTGCTCAACACTTGGTAAAACTTGAGCCACCTACTTTAGGGGAATGGTGACTTGTTTAAGAAAATGCAAAAATTCTTCCTGTATACAAGCAAATTGGATAATACCAATACAGGCATGTCCCCAGGAGGAGCACTTGCCCCCTGCAGGAATGAAGGAAGTAGTTTGCCCATGATTTCCACCAGCTGGATGGATAGGTGTGAAAAACGCCTCTGTGTGTGGCTGCTGATCCTAATTGATTTCATGTTAGAGCAAAGCTGGAGTTGTTAAACAATTTCATTCCGCTAATTAGAGCATGGGGAAGGCTCGTTACGTGTGGGCAGCACAGGGGTCAGCGGGGATGTTTGCTCGCCGCTGTCACGGCACAGCAGTGTGGGGACAAGAGCTGTTGCCACCATCACAACAACACTCCGTGGATCCGCTGCCTCCTGGCAAAGCTGCCAGGGATGGCGAGCGCCAGTGCCCTCACTCGCGCCCGCACCCTTCATATGGATCAAGGGGGAGGTCTCCATTCACACTGACACCTCATTACCATGAGATTAATGGCCCGTTCACTACATTTTGTACTGCAGTGATCTGTTGAGATGGCAAAGAAGCTGCTTAATACGATGCCCTTTCCAAAATGTCACTCTAATCTTTTATTAGTTTAAGGAGTGGAGCAAAATGGGATTAGCATGGAGCTTGATGGGAAAAGATTAGGTTGATTGAGAAAAACTGTGCCTAAAGAATGTCAAAAAGGGCCTCTAAATAGATTAAAAGACTTGTTTTCCTTAAGGGCTGAAGAAGGAGGGGGAAATCTGCTTCTCTCCTTACAATCATAGGATTGAAGGGTAGAAGGCGTGATTGGATCTGGTTTGACCTCCCTGTATATACTGTTTGACTTTTAGCTAAGGTGTAAGCTCTGTTTGGCTAAGACACAACTTCCAGCTTGGCACAGAGTTTTGATAGGAAAATACCAAATAATGGAAAATCCCCCATTTCCTTTACTAGCTTGGACAACAGTCAATTATTTCCCTTATTCATTCGCCATAATTTCTAAGTTGTGTCACTAATACCTTCTGGATGTTTTAGAGGCTTTATCCAGGGAAATGAAAGTCCATTTATACTTTGTACTGGCTCCCATGAGTTTATCTGTACTTTTAATTGCAATGTCTTCTAACCTGCATTTTGATAAAATGAACAGCTGAATAATTTGGGGAACTCTTTTCTGCAACTTCTACAATTTTGATTTGTCATTAGAAACAAGGTTTCTAGGAGAACCTGTGACATTCAAGTCTCAGCCTCACCATTGATAAACCAGTTTTCCTTCTCTATTGCCTCCTCCTTGCTGTGTGTATGCCTCATTTAAATTTCAGTCTCAGCAGAAGTGGACTGTTTGCTGTGAGCAGCTCTGTTGAAAGACTATTAGATTAATTTTCATGGGCAATATCACATGCTGCTCTCCTCCAAAGGAGTCCACTTCTTGGAGTAGATGAGCAGGGCTTTGGCTCTTACTTTGACCCAGAAGAGTCTGCCAGAAGAGGAGGAGGCCTTAAAACACTGCCTGATGGAAGCTGTGCCAGCTACAGCTGCAGGAAATCTGTAACTGACCTGGTCCTGGGCTGTAACTGAGATGTTTTGCTGGCTATTTCAGGTACTCCCAGGAAGGGATGTGGGAAGTCATTGGCAAGCCACATGATCTGTAATTCCTCATCAGAGTCTCCATGATAAGATTTATTAATGGTACTTAAGAACTGTAAAATTAGCAAAATACTTGGCTAATACAGATAATATCCTGTAGGGATAAGATAAAACCTGTTGTTTGGGAAGCCAGCAGTGAGTCAGGCATACCGGTGGTAGTTTTCCAGAGTATTCCACAGAAAGGTGCTGGAAGGATGAAGCAGGCCATGTGTTCCAGTGCCACTCTGTGAATGCAGGTTGTCCCTGGCTACCAGAGTGGACCTGTTCCTATATCTTAGCTGCTCCTCTGAGCAGATTGAACTAGAATTGCAGTACAAAGTCAGTCTGGAAAAGCCCAGGATTAACCGACTGTACATTCAGATTTGCTTTACGTGTGTTCGTTCCTGTGCTATGTTTGGATAGAAAGGTTAAAGTTGGCATTGGACTTCTCTTTCATTCTAGTCAGATAAAGGTCAGCACAAGTCCAATGGAAACAACTACCTAAAATGCACTGTCATTTATCATCAAGTTAGACAGAAATGCAAGTTAAGGCGTGAATATGCAATGATTGGACTTGCCCTTTAAAAGAAAAGCTGACTAGTCTCTTACTGGAAGTCCTCACTTGTGAGCTGCAGAAAAATGGGTCCCTGGATGCCATAGTAAACCTCTTACAGAAGACCCATTTTTGAAGTAGGATTCCTATTTGTTGGTTTTTTTGGTCTATTTAGTTATTTTATAGATGCACAAAAGAGAACAGAAATCTGTTTCTGAGTGCTTTACTGCCCTCTTGGTTTCTGCCCTGCTGGGAGTTACTCTTCCATGCCATGACAGTACTTGGTACCAGATCAACTGTGTGTTCTTGAAATAAAATACATTTTTACACAGATACTCTACCTCAGTTTAAAGATATCAGCTGGTAAGGAATGTGCTGCTTTTATTTGCCACCACACTGCAACTGTTAAAAGTTTGAATTAACAAAGAGCAATTAATTCTGTCGTTGCAGCATTCAGCAATTGACACTGGTATTTATTTAACTGTATTCTACAGGGACAGATCCTTATTTTCAGTCTTTTTTCCCCACATCTGTTCCTTGAGCCAGAGATAAGACCTTACTTGTAAATTTTTCTCTGATAGATTTCATGCTGCTATACAGTCATATTGATTTGGATGCTAAATTAATCTTTCCTCGTAGAAATGGAAAATAGAAATTTGACACAAACTACTGATGTAATTCCCTCCAGAGTTCCCAGATTGCCATGTTGCATACAGACTGTCATATCTGGTAAAGAGCAAGATGCAGGCGTCATTGGTGTAAAATCATATGTTTTCACACAGGGTTTCTGACAGCAGTGAAAAAGGAGGCCGTTAGGAAAAGATAAGAATTAATTATATTTGTCTTTCTGCAAAGCCTACACCCAAATTACATTATAATTCCTTTTAAAAGTATCCTTGAGTAATCTGCTTTCAAAAATGCTACATCATTAAAAATATTCCTTGCAGATTGTATCATGCAGTTCCCATGGCCTGGCTGATTCCTACATAGTGTAGATAGATGTTCTTGTGGTTAAAGCAAAAGGCCTGGAATGAGGGAGCTTAAATTCTTACTGTATCTGTTTCAGAGGTGATGACTGCAGGGGATGACAAATGAAATCTGGCTCTCTGTGCACACAAAAAAAGTACAGAAATGTATGAAAACTAGAAAAGGTGTTTCAGAAATGTGCTGTGGGTCCCCAGAGGGTGAGGTTCCTCCTTCCTGTTCCCTGCTCCCCCCAGGCTGTGGAGCAGCACAAGGCTCTTATCCCAGCAGCATCTGCCCTTCCACTCCCTCACACTCAGTGTCCCGCAGGGTCCCTGGCCACGCCACTGCTGAACTGACATGGTACTGCTCAAGGACTTTGGTCCTCTACTCAAATTTCTTCTGGTGCCAAGGCTGAACAAGTTGCTTTGGTGGTGGAAAAGCTTCCACATCTTCCAAAGAGATGGGAGATGGGATCTTTGTGTAGTCATCTCTTTATCTGCAAAAAAAACCAAACCAAAACAAAAAAACCCAAAAAAAAAACAAGCTTGGGAGGCTTCACCATCATTTCACTGCCTTCTGGGGAGGAATGTGCTGGAGGAGTGAAAGCATTAATTATTCTTGGGATCATTATTAGACCTTGTCAAACTCAGTTTTTACCAGAAGTCTCTTTGCAGAGCATGACTGGTCCTTTTCTTCCTAATGCCTTCGCACTCTGCAGCTTATGCTGTGCCCGTCCCAGGTGGGATGCCTGTTTGATACTCTGGATGGTCTCTAAATAGACTGTTTTTCAGAGATTTCTGTGAGACATCACTGAGCTCTTAACATTTCTGCATATTTGCAATTCATTTTATTCTCTCTGTCACACTCTCCTATTTTTTCAGGTGCTCCTTAGGGATTCTGCATCAAATATAATGAAAGAAACTGGCATTAGTCTCTGACCTGCACAGTAAAAACTTTAAAATTTGAATGTACTTATACATCTTGCATGAGCCAAGGCAAAGGACAGCTGAGGTATTTTTTGCCTTTATAAAGGGCTCTGGGTGTACTTCAATAGGAGAAAAATGGCAAGTGTGTGAGTTCTTGTCAAACTACAAACATTGCATTTCCCTAGTTTTTCCTGGATTCTTGTGTAGTAGGACAGTGAAAATGTAAGGCCAAGACCTTAAATTACCATCTAACTTTTATCATGAGGTTCAGAATCAAATATTTGCTCTCATGAAATTCAGAAACTTTCTTCTGCTGAGCCAAAGCTTAAGAAGGGTAAAGTTTTGTCCTTCAGGCTGCCAGAGGACTTAGCCGGCAAAATCTTGTTAAGCTGAATTAATTTTTTTCCTTGTAAATCTCTCCAGTATCTCTTGCAAGAATGATAGTTTGTCACCTCTCCTCTCTCTCCTCTACTCCACCAAGCTCATTCTCTTCAGTGCAGTGCCTGAGTAGCCAGAAGCAGCTCCATGTCTAACCTGACACATGTGTAGGGTGTTTCCGAGTGAGGTGTTTTATCAGAAGAAGGCAAAACCTTTCACAAAGTGAGTCAGTGCTGGCGTGTCTGTGCCAGGCATAGGAAGTCAGAAATAGGTCATCTAAAGCCACTTGCCCTGTGGTAGTGACAGAAAGAGAAATTACATTCTCTGAGTCCCAGGTTGTCTCCTTCAGGGCCCAAAATCTGGGGCTATGGGTCTAAGTTGCATCTGCTGTCAGCAGAGGCCAGGCTGGAGAAAGGTGTGCAAATACATATTAAAGGTATTTTCTTGCTATACCACAGGTCTTTGGTGCAGAAGTAAATTGCCGAAGTTGGTTAATACTGATTTCATCAGAGGAAGGAGGAAGTAGTCTCATGATAGACAGTGATGGAATGAATCTAATCATAGTCAAAGTGGCTTTATAAACTTCCTGCACACTGACTAGCTCATGCCTTGAACTGTGAGGTTTTTGCCTTGCAACAACAGGTAGCAAGCTAATATGTTTATTTTTTTCTGCCTGTAAATTTCTTGTAAACATGATGAGTAACACAAAGCTCGAGTGTATGCCATGTGTGATAGATTCACATCCCGTTTGTCCAACAGGGGTGGATTTGGGTTATTTCTGTGGAAGGAGAGGCATCCAACTGTACATATGTTGACACAGATGAGGTGGAAACAATTTCATTTCCTGACCATGCATCAGGTTTCTAAATAGGCATGGCTTTTTTCTCTCTTGGGGCTTAGCCTCCAATTTCAGATAAAACCTGTTATTCTCTGTCATTCTGATTGGATGCCCTGTTAATTGTATTGTTAAATGTAGTGCCCTGCTCCCTGCTGCTAGATGGCAGATACCTCTTCCAGAGCTGAAAAGGGGATTGATGGTGTAAAGTACTGCCTGATGAAATGACTCTGTGAAGGTACTTGGTGGATTTTCTCATCAGAACCTGAGATTTGATAACCAGTTGAATGGCAGACTGGGTTTCAATAGTGTTTGATACTGATGTTACCAAGTGCCCCGAAGCAACCTGCTCTGTTTCAAAGCCCTGGCAGGGCCAAGGACTGTGCCACAGCCTGTCCTGGTGTGTCCACCCAGCTGTACTCTGGCAGCGCTGGGGAGGACGTGGCACTCTGTGCTATCACCGCCCTGCTGCTGTGCCAGGGCCTGCCTTCCTCCCTGCTCTTTGCAGAGCCATTTATACAAGGATAGCAGGTTTAATCAAACCCAGTGGCACCACAGAAAAACTCATTGTTCTTGCACTCTGGTTTTGCTGGGTTTGTTATTTAATATGATGCCTGTTATAGTAAGGGCAGAGAGATGCAATAGCTCGTGGCACCACGCTACACTGATGTGTGCATGAGGTGCCAACACATTCTGGTGGGGAAGGTGGGAAAGGAGTCTCTGATGTGTCACTCAGGAGAGGCCTTGGACTTGAGCAGTGCATTCAAGCTATTTTTACTGCCATTAACAGGTTCTCAGCAGAATGAAGTCTCCAGCTCTGCTGGTGAAAGTGCAGGAGACCAGTAGCTTCATCTCCCAGCAGAGGGCCTGGAAGGAGATGCTGGGATCTCTCACCCAGGTCATAGACACTGTGAGAGCTCACTGCAAACAAGCAGCGTTTGCCCCAGCTGTGAGTCTGACCCTTTTATGAATCATCTAGGGAAAGGGGTCAGGATTGTGTTAATTGCATGTTGCAGGGGTATGAAAAAGGTCCTTGCTTTTCCCTTAGAAGGTCTGTAATACAATGACTTTCACTGCAGGCAGGGGTGCTGCAGGAATTGAATTATGACTGGAAATTAGATACGCACAGCCTGGCCAAACGATCATTAAGGGAGATACAGTAATCAGCTGCCAGTGTTCAAGGGCTGTAAACACCAAGAAGAGAAAGATGGTTTATTTGGGTGGTCTACAGAGTTGTAAGCAGAAGAAAAGGTATAAAACCAAGCAAATTAAAATGGAGGTATCAAGCAAAACAATCTGAATGTCAAGGTCCCTCAGCCTAGAAGACCTAACACTCAAGTCATGTAAAACAGGATTGAACATAACAAAAGAGTTTATTTCAAGCTGAAAGTGAATTTGAGTGCTTTAATATCCCTTTCACCTCTTATTTCCCTAGTCCTGAGCTTCATTAGCATTTTTCATACTTTTTTTCTCAACATGTGGTTTTTATTCGGCTTCTGAAGATGATAGTGCTCGAAGTGATGTGTTATCGTAGAGGTAACACAAACACCACTCCAATTATGATTTTCCCGTTGTTGCCATGGAGAAGTTTAAATCTATTTTAGGCCAAGGACTGATTATAGCTGGAACTAAGGGTGGGAGGTAAGTGTAGCTTGGAAAGGTGAAAACCCATCACTGCTGATACCTGCAGTCAGCCTGGCACAGTTTGAGTTTCACAGCTCCCAAACTGATAGCTCAGTGTGGTTCCCTGCAGCTCTCACTTTGTCTTTCTTGATTTTGGTACCTCTTCTCTGGTGCCTGCTCCTCCCATGGGCTGTAAGCTCCTTAAGTTCTTTTGGACACATATTTTTTGTTTATTCCTTTCTCCCTGAATGTTCTCAAACATTATCTAAATTCAGTGTTCCCCATGGCCTTCACTCCCCAGTCTCTTACCATCCTGGTGTTTCCTTTGTTCTGCACATCAAATGAGGCATGTCCCCATTAAGACAGAGGTCAGGAAAATCTGGAGACTGTAGCTAATGAATTGATGTTCTCATTTGCATAATTGATGGTTATACATTTCTTCAGTGACATGGTTTGCTGGGATACTTAAAGCTATTTTTGTTTTTGACTCCTCTTCCCTGCTGTTCTCTGCTGTCTACACTAAAGGTATATTACTTGTCAGTGAAAAAAAACCTGACCCCAAAGCCCAAATTTTACAAGTTCCAATTGAATGCTTTAATCCTTTAATGCATTTTCTGTTCACTGGCATATTTATAGTGGCTCAACTCTAAATCTCTCATGGGATTAGAGCAAGGAGAGTCAGTGTTTATAACATCTGTGTGTGCTTGAGGCTGGAGTAGAAGGGAAAGAAAATATAGGAGGGAGAAGAGAATTAGCTCAAAAATGAGAGTGGAAAACTGTTCTTTCCTATATTCCCTGAGGTTTTATGTTTAATACACATCCCTTTCCCTTCATTTCTTTGTGTTCTGGAGTCTAAGCCCCGAGCAGGGGCCCATGTCCATTGCCTGTGTGCAGTGCCCTCTGCAATGGGTCCATTGGCTCATCCTGCTGGAGTTGCTCTGACAGATGACACCAGCTCACTGTCAGCTGAAATTTTAATGTCTCTTCCATAGAGCCCTGTGTAGTGGCCTCCCTTCCCTGTGAGGGCAGCTCTGAGAGAACAGAATGTGCTGGACCCAAGGAAGGTGGGGTCTCCTCATATGCCCATCATTTTCCTCTTTTTTTGGCCAAATCCGCTCAGGTGCCATGGCCAGCTCTCAGTGGGGGCAGCCTCGATGAGAGCAGTGCAGGGGCCTGTGCAAGGCTGGTAACCTGGGCTATGAAAGGATGAGTGTGACGGAGAAGAGAAAGGGGAGGGCTGCTGTGGGTCGAGGAGCAGCGAGTGTGTCCCTTTGGGTGGGGACACAGGACAACAAGGGCCAGCAGCTGCCCCTCCTCAGCACCCAGGGGGCTCCCAGAGCAGCCAGCTCTGATCGGGACCTGTTCACTGCACTGCTGCGCCAAAGGGGCTGCCTTTCCATCAGCATAGAGGCTTTAAGGGACCAGAAGTGATGCTGCTTGGAAAGGAACTGAGATTGTTTCTCAGCGTCCAATTTGTGACGTGACTCCAGCGAAGGTGCTGCAGGGACTGAGCACAGAGGGTGTGCAGTGCCTGACAGGGTGGGTGCAGCTCCTGAGCACACAGTGCCTGGGTCCCGAGCTGTCCTTCTGTGGTATATGAAACTTCTGACTCCTTTTATTGCTTACTTTTTAGCAAGTTTAACCATTAAATTCCTGAAAATCCTTGCTTACACTTCCAAGTGTTTACTCTCCAAACAAAATTCCTCCCTTTTTCTTCAGTGGGGATATACTGTAAACTATATGATACCCAATGGTGTTGGCGCTAAACGCTTCAGGTGGCAGGCAGCTAAAAATTCCTGTCTGTATTACGGCTCCGAAAGATGCGGGACACTGTTAGAGCCCCGGGGAAGGCAGCTGGTGCAGAACCAGCTCCCCTTTGGCTCTTGCTGCCGCTCCTTTCCCCTCTCCCTGGTTTTGCTCACACATATTGTAGTGGTTGGACCACAAAGCCGCGGCGGAGGGGTCTCTGGGGGGCTCTGCGGGGCTCGGGGCGGCTCTGTCCCTGCTCTGTCCCCGCTCTGTCCCTGCCCGCGGGGGTCGCCGCTGGGCTGCGCTCGGCGGTGCCGCGGCGCCCTCTGCCGCCCGCCCGCCGCACTGCGCCGCGCCGTCCCTGCCTCGCGTTCCCTGCTAGAGCCCCGCATTCCCAGCCCGCATCCCGCATTCCCTGCCCCGCATTCCCAATCCGCGACTCGCATTCCCTGCCCCGCGTCCCGCATTCCCAGCCTGAGCGCCGCATTCCCTATCTCGCATGCCGCATTCCCGGCCCGAGTCCCGCACTCCCGGCCCGACCACGGCAATTCCCTGCCCCGCATCCCGCATCCCCTGCCCGCTCCCCGCGGTCCTGCCCCGGTGCGGGGTGGCCGGAGGGTTCCCGTAGCTCCCGACCCGAGGCAGGTATCGCCATCCCGCGGGCGGCTGCAGAAGGAAGAGCCCTGTAAGAGCGCCCGATCCCCAGGGACAGTTCAATTAAGACTTTAATGGAACCAGGGCAGGGCAGGGCCCCTGATGAAGAGCAGAGCCCGCGGCCGCCCGCCCTTCATCCCCGGCCAAGCCACTGTCTCCAGCTGTCCCCGACCATTGCCGGGGCTCCTCAAGCCCCAGAAGAGGCTCTGAGGAGAGTTCATGTGACATTCCTCTCACCACCGGTCTCTCCCCCCACTGTTGTCCCCATCTCTTAGAATCCAAAGGCGTCCGAACGCCTGCCTGCCAGCAGCAGCAGTAAGTGCTCTCGCACAAGTATCTGCTGCCTGGGGATTTCCTGCCATCCTGGCTTGTCCACATTCAGCTTTTTTATCTTATCTCTGTGTCTTCTCAAACAGTAAATGAGCGCTTTGCCTTATTCTGACTTTGTCTGCTTTATAAAGCTGCAGTGTTGGGTGATGGCCGTGAGTTACTTTGTTTCTCAAAAGTCCAAGCATAGATTATTTTAATTCCGAGTTACAAAGTGAGAGAGAACGGAGTAATACTAATCCACGCGTATGTGCAGACCTCTCACTCCCTCTACAGCAAAAATACCAGCTCTGGGTATGCTGAAAGGCATGAGCACCATGTGGGGTGTCTGCTTCCATTGCCAGGACTCACAGACTTTTGTTTGCCTGTTAGTCAAGGCATAATCTGGAAAAAGCACACCCTGTGGAGGAGTAGGTGATGAATGCCTGTGAAATCCTGGCCCCGGGAAGAGCCAGCCCTGCCAGATGTGATAATGTTGTCCTCTGACAAATGGCCATAGCTTGGCCTTCTGCAGATAACTGTGTGGTTTGTGTGTTAGCTTCAGCTATTGATCCCACTGGGGAAGGGCTCCCTGTCCTACAGCCATCCATCCCACCTCAGCTCTCACAGCCCATGGGGTTTGGCCCTACTCCTTCCTTTAACTGGCAGTTCTGCACAGACGAACAATTATGACTGTGAATTTCCATTTATCTCTCACCTTTCAGCTGGAAGTCCAAGTACTTCACCCAGGGGAATCAGGCATTGCAGTGCAGCAGTGAGATAAGCAGGGAGCACACAGAGATCACCGAGTCGGCGCATTGCCGTGGCACAGCTGTTCCTTGTAATGCAGCAGATACTTAGCTGAATGCCAGAGTATCTAAACGGAAAGCTTGGACCAGCTGTTTTCAAACTTACTTGAGTTGTCAGTCCATAGAATAGCCTGCTCGAGGTGTGGCCCCAATACAGCAGACTCGGGTACAGGGAGGACAGGCTTGTTCTTCTGAGGGGCGCACGCTGCAGCAGCTTTGGCAGTGAGCCTGGCACACATCCTCCACCTCTCATCCTGGCCCACACAACCCACTGCCCTTGCTGGGGCACTGCTGCAACTATGCTGAGCCAGACAGTCTACTGGATCTGCATTTCTGTGCAATGTCAAGCCTTTATGTTTTTTCTTTAAAACACTTTGAACAGTACCATCAGCTCCAGGTTCTTGAGTTCTCCCCAGGGCTCCCCACCATCCTGAGCATGGGCAGCAGCCACAGCCCAGCGCTTTCCTAGAGGTCAGGAAGGAGCAGTTCAGCCAGCAGAGCTTTCCTGGAAGCTTTTATGTGGCAGAACTAACTCACCTCTTGTTTACGTAAAGCCACACTGTAAAGGTGCTCATGTACTGCTGTCGCCTTACAACCTGTGTAACCTTAGGTAAACTTCTAAAGGCATATGTGTTTGTGATTCATCCCAAAAACCTGTGGGGAGAGCCGCACTGCAGAGGCACATTAGCTCAGTTCTGAATCAGCAGTGCTCTTCTTAAACAGCACATCCTCAGAAATGCCTGCAGTGCTGACTTGCTGCCTGACATTGCTCAAGTATAATTGGGTATGTCAGGTCTACCATAAAACACTATAAAAATGAAACTTCTTTCAGCAACAACTGAATTCTGGTAATCTCCAAGGCATGTAATTTGTTTCTGAAGTCGAGGTCCTATTTCCTTGCTACAATAGCTTTACACGTTCAGTTATGCAAGACTGGGCATTAAAGAGGAGCAGCATGTCATCTAGGTTGAGAGGGGGACACATCTAAAAGGCGATTCATCCTCAGAAATGAGTGTGTCTGTTCCTCTCCACTGACAGGGAAGAAAGTGTGGGTACATAGCTCAAAGACATTCACCTTGCAGCTTTGCTAAACACCTGAAACGAATCTGACCTGTGACTTTGTAACTTACTGAGAGAGGATGCTGAGCTCGTGGGCCATTTGAATGAGCAGAAATCCTTTCTTAAAACTAACCTTTTACATTCTAATGTGGCGTGTACCACTTGTGCAGCAATCCCAAATCCAGGCTGCTGTCTAAGCAGTATCTCAGGATGCCCAAATCCCACAGTTGGTGTGTTCTGTCTTTATCCATAGGTACCAGCACTCCCAGCTAACAGCCTGCCAGGAGGAATCTGTGTTGGCAACACTGCATTTGGGCAAGTTTACAGAGCCCACAGGCTAATTCCAGCTGTAACCACTACGGCTGTGTCAGATTCTCATGCACTGGTGTTTGGATGCATGTGGAACAGAGACTGTGCTGTTTAATTACACCTACAGTCCCATCACATCCATAACTACCGCTCTGGGTTGAAACCCTGTTTGCTAAGAGCTGGTAATCCCACCCTTGCCCGTTCTGCTTTCAGGAGTGCACTAAGCCATCAGGTTGTTTTAGAGAATTTCACCATGCAGCGTTAAAGGTTTGAGAGCTGAAGCTGCCCTGAAAATAAAAAATGATAGCGTGATGCAAATGCTATGGTGTCACTGCACCTTTTAGTGTCTGGGAGACTGAACAGCGGAGAAGGTGAAGATTGTTCGAGGTGCAAACTAGCCCAGGGAGGTGGTGGAGTCACCATCCCTTGAGGTGTTCAAGAAAAGACTGGTTGGACTTGATGTTCTCAGAGTTCTTTTCCAACCTAACTGATGCTGTGATGCCGTGAAAGAGCTCTCAAGTTATCTAAGTCACTGCAGGCTTCATGCATCTGAAAAATCAGTGTTAAAAACACCTGAGCAATAAATACAGGGTGCTTTTAATAACTTGTCTGTTCACATGGCTGCCTGATCCCTGTCCCACCTCCCCCTAATTCCTGCTCAATTTACACCTAAATGTCTGCCAAAGAGGAGTAGCATTTTGTCAGTTTTGCATTCAGGTAGGACTGTCTGGTATTGAGCAAAGCACCCTGGTCATTGCCAAAACCTCCTAAATTTCTTCTCTGGCTTTAAGAAACTCAGCCTGTCCTTATTCCTCAGTACAAAGTTACAAGCCACTTGTGTCATGAGGAAATTCTGTTTTCAGAGGTCCCTGCTGTCTTAGCCAGACTGCCCCTGTGAAATAATTTGAGTTTAAACCAACCATACAAGAAGCAATCATTTCAGTGATCTGGCCTGCAGCATGGGCACCGAGCAGTGGGACAGAGGGGCAGCAAGCTGTGGCTGAGGGCACAGAACAGCATTTTTAGGTCCTTTTGTCACCAAAGCCAATATGTTGTGTAACTGCCCCTTGCTTTTCTGGGAAAACAACTCCAGTAGCTACTGTCCTGATTAGCTGTTTTCTCAAGTGTCTCCCATGTGTCAGTACTGCCTGCACAGGCACCAGCAGTGTGTCAGTCTATACCTCCAGGAAAGGTTGAGAACACGGTGACCATAAAGGAGCACGGAATGGAGCTGTGCTGTGCAAGGTGTGTCAGGACACAGGATGTGACAGAAGCAGAGGGTGTTCCTTGTTCATCTTCTAATTCTCTGTTTTGCTTTTTCTTTTAGTGTGGAAACAGTAAATGATGGGCAGTTTCACAGTGTGGAACTCGTGATGCTGAACCAAACGCTGAACCTGGTGGTGGACAAGGGGGCTCCCAAGAGTCTCGGGAAACTCCAGAAACAGTCTTCTGTCAGCCTCAACACACCCCTCTACATTGGAGGTACTGTGAGCTGCTCTGGACTTGAGATTTTAACATGTTTTCTCAGAAGGAAATCATCTTCCATCCCATGGAGAGGACTCTGCAGGGCAGGGGATGGGAATCAGGCGACTAGTAGTTTGTCTTTCCCCTAAGCCAGAGGTTGCTTCCCTGAGCAGAGAGCCTGGAAACCCCACTCTGCTGTTGTGCTTTGTGCTCCACAGCCCCGTGAGACCCATCACAGGGGCAGCACAGGCAGGTTCTGTGCTACACAGCCACAGCAAGGACACTCCACTTGTCATTTCCGAAGCTTTCTGAACTGGCTGGCAGTGTGAAGTGTCATGGCTGAAGAATACAGTGGAAGGATCACAAACAGTCATGGGCAAAAAAGCAAATCAATAGTAGGTTTACATATATGATCACTGAGCAGTATTTCTGCTGGAATTTTATAGAGGTCTAAAAATCGGGGCAGGGAAAGGGGTATGTGAATAAAAAACACATTAACACACATGCTGACTAAGAACATTTTCATTAATAGTTTTCTCATTGGAAACTGAAGCCAGAGCTTCAGTATTGGAGACGTATTAGAACTGACCAAACTTCAGTTAAGAAGTTTTTTCACACTGAGACTGAATTTGGGGGGAAGGAGCAGCCAAGTGGGGTGGGGAGCAGATGCCCAGAATAATGACTATCCCACTGATTAGGTGTCTGGTTATGAGAGACAGAACAAAGGCTGGTCTCTGCCCAGTGGATTTGTTTTTGCCAGAACCCCCCTAGCTCTATTCTGGACTGAATGTTGAAATCTCTCTCTTTCAGTGACACAGAGTTCTTGAATTTTCAGTCAGCAGAATAATAATAGACTCAGAAAGACTTTGGGCTTTTTCTAATGAGATTATTGAAGCCAATAGTAGAAACTCTTACCAACTTCACTTGGTGCTGGTCAAGCCTTTTGTAAATAATTCCCTTTAATAACACTTTTCTAAAAGAGCCCTGAATATTGCCCTTGTAAAGCAGAAAACTGGCTAATCTTGCTTTGTACAGAGCTGAAATTTTATAATTGGCTCCTATTAAGAATGTCACAGCTATTAAAGAGCATTGTGCATCAAAGATAATCTGCTGGTGCAGAGGCCATCACAATTTCTCCCTCTAGCACAGCATAAAAGATACCAACCCTGCAGCAGTTTTTACACAGGGAATTTGGGAATCATGTGGAAAAGTTTTGTTAATGGGTGAACATCATGGATCGAAACTAATCTCAAAAGGTACCTACAAAAAATCCTCAGGACAAACCTGAGACTGGAATGAAGGACTGTAGGATACCAGAAGCCAGGGGCTCAGTGGAGACTTTTTTGTTGCCTATTAAAATTTCTCCTGCTTCTTTCTAAGCCCTCACTGTTCTGCAGTGTGCCACCTCTCCATGTGTAGCATTCCCATGGATGCCAGCTGCCCTTCCACTGCAGATGGTTTAAAGTAATTGATTAAATTACCCCAGAGCTATTATTCCTAACCTACAGTCAACATTAACACAGACCTGAGCCTTCTGGTGTCCACAATTTTGTTCATCTCCCCAACTACATGACCCAGTCTAGCAACTTTTCTCCTAACACACAGTTAAACAAAGATGCTGGGTTAGTTTTAAGACCATCTTTAACAGTGGCATTACTTATGGATAGCAAATTCTGTGCAACCTTACACAGGTCTTATGCAAATTAATTCTTTAAGGAAACGTTAGCAATTATAATTTATGTATTTTCATTGTAACTGTGAGTGAACCTTCCCCTTTTGCTTTCATCTGAAGGGATCCCAACCTCTACTGGATTATCTTCCCTGCGCCAGGGTGCAGATAAGACACCAAATGGTTTTCATGGATGTATCCATGATGTCCGCATCAACAACGAGCTGCAGGATTTCAAGGATTTACCACAGCAGTCGCTGGGAGTCCTTCCTGGCTGCAAATCTTGTAACATCTGCAAGCACGGGATTTGCCGGTCCCTGGAGAAAACAAGTGTGATTTGTGAGTGTCACCCAGGCTGGACAGGACCCCTGTGTGACCAGGAAATTGGAGACCCCTGTCTTAACCACAAGTAAGCTCGAACAAGTGCTGATGGGAGGGCAAAAGCTTTACACCTAATGCATATTTCACATTTCATCTTGTAAAACCACATCTGACTATTTTTGGAGGTGCTGGGCTCCCACATGAAATTACTGACAGTTGTGAGTCAGCATCCATGGCAGCTCTCAGTTTCCACTGCTTGTTCTGATGCTGCTCATTCTCCAAAGGACACTGTGAGCCTGAAGGAGGTCAGGTGTTAATGCCACAAGTCATGCTTTCAGCTGGGAGTCTACACATTAAAATACAAAGCCTCTCGTTAATGGGTATGGCTTAACTCTGAGGAGGCGAGTGCCTGCACTTAGCCAGAGCAGAGCTACCTGTGAGTGAGAGGTACGTGGCTTAGGGGTTTGCTCACAGCAGCACTGCACCCAGTCTCCAAACTAACCCCCTGAAGACCATTATGCACTCCAATGTGAGCAGTTTCAAATTTCCCAAATATCTGACTTGAATATTACACTGTGAAATACCCCTTTAAAGTGCAAGTTTAAAGGATAATGTGACGTTGCATGCAAAGGGAGTGTGAATGTAAAGCATTCACAGTTCAAAGGCTCGATAACCACATCTCCACCAGAAACACAGGATGAATAGCTGTCTTATGGCAAGCACAGAGGAAATAGTCCTGTGCAGAACAGCAGGCTGCATAGTTCAGTGCTGCTTCATAAGCACATGGAAGTACTTTTGTTCTAGAAGCTACTTTGGTTGCACTGTGTGTGGAAGGGGCTTTCCACAAGCACATACTTTTTGACAGGTAAATTGACACAGTGAATAATCACTATCTTAAGGGCAGAAATTTAACCTGGCAGAGGTATACCATTTTAAACTTGCTTCTGGGTGTAATTCCGTGAACTACTGAACCCTGAAAGGTGTTGAGAAGCACCTGACAGTTTACAAACCAAAGGTATGAAGACTCAAATCTGAATTTCCAACGTTGAAGCTGTTGTGGTTGGACAAGAGAAAAATAAGGGAGTTCCAGATGGTTACATGATGAGGGGTTGTTTCTCTCATAATCCAAGGAAGGTGAGGCGATCATGAATGTAGCCCTTTGCTAAGGAAAGGAGCTGTGTGTATTTTTAGTGCTTGCACACTGTCCCACCTTTCATGAAATCACATCAGCTTTTTGGAGCTGTGTCCTTAAAAACAAGTCCTGTGTGTCCAGGGGAGTCCAGAGCGCTGCTGGCCGGTGTCTGCTCCAACACTCACAGGTTAATCTCAATGAGGAAATGCACTTGTAAAGATGAGGTAACCTCTGGTTAGTGGGACAGAAAATACTGCTTTATACAGACTGTGACTCCCTTTATTATTTTCCGTGTCTTGATCTGACTGAAATTGCTTTTACTATTTGTGCTTTTTACTTCAAAGCGTAAAAATTAAATGTACAAGAGTTCAACATAAACAATTTGAAAGTACTAGAAAGAAAATAAATAAAAATAAGAGTGACATGGGTCAAGTAGGACCTGTTCTACCAAAGGCTGATAAGCCCCGAGCAGTTTTCCCTTGGCTGGAGAGTGCTGCTTCTTCCCTGTTTTCAGTCTGTTTCAAGTCCCTGCCACCAGAAGTGGGAATGGTGTCAGAGAACCAGCTAAAGATCAACACCCCACCCTGTGGTATTCCTTGGAAATGCCACAGCTCACTGCAATCCACGCAAACCAAGGAACCCTTCAGAGACAGCTGCCCCCCGATATGTCTGTGCATAGCTTTTCTACAGGCACCTTCATTTATCACACTGGTTTTCATCACCTGATATTATTTGTACAGTAATTCTGCTCAGGAAGCCTGGGCATGTGGCTTGATTGTTGGCACTTAGTTGCACGTGCTGATGCTGTAAATGTGAGCTGTCTTGTGTGGATGCCAAGCATTGCTCCATGCTCATGGAGAAGCCTAATGTTTTTTAAAGATATCCCTTAGGTTCACAAATTCTACATTTATCCTCTGAATGTTATCCAGTAATCACTGAAAACTCACACGTTCTTCAGAGTGTTTGACACTGAAGTGCTGTTTTTGGATTACTGTTCTGGAATTAAATGGGTAGAAATGCCAAAACCAGTCATTTCTGGGAAAAGGAACTTTCCCATCTAACACAGGCCAGCTCTGAATGCTTCTGTTTCTCCAGGTGTCTGCATGGTAAGTGCGTGGCAGCCAATGTTGCTTACACCTGTAAGTGCATGGAGGGCTACACAGGCATGTACTGTGACAAGAAGAACAATTCCTCAAATCCCTGCAGGACTTTGAAATGCAACCACGGGCAGTGTAAAGTTTCGGAGCACGGGGAGCCCTTCTGCGAGTGCGAACCCAACTACAGCGGAGAGCTCTGTGACAGAGGTAGGATGGGCCACGGCGCCTGGGGTGCTGCTCTGCTGCATTCCTGCTTTACACCTCTCTTTATACCTCTCTTCCATGGGATTGTACTCGGGGGTAAATGGCAAATTAACAAGATAAAGCTAAGCCAGTCTCTGCAGAGCAATACAGGGAGGAGAAAAGGACCACACAACACTAGGTAGCTGCTATCCGAGCATATGGAAAGGGGGACACGTGCAGTGAAGAGTTTTATTCTCTGTCTCCTGAATCCTCAAGTTTTGCTGCTCCCAGGATTCGGGTGGGATGTTTAAAGAAGAGGTTGTGCTGAGGTTTACCCTCAGCAAGCAGGGATCAGTTAATTGCAGTGCTCGGAAAGGTCTTACCCTGAATACCAAGGAGATGCTGCTCACGTGAGGTGGCATGCAAGAGTCTCAGCTTGCTCCCTCCAATGCAGCTGGGCAGCTTTCCTGGGGACAGATCATGCTGGACTTTCCTACTAGGGCAGAGGCCCAGCTCTTCTGCCCTGACTTGACAAAACTCACTGGAAACTCACTGAGTTTTAACTTCGTCCTTTTGTTACTGCACAGAAGGAAAGGAGGTCTTACCTTGTTACTTTAGGGAAGGAAAGTGCTGGCTTATATTATTGTTACTTAAGTTGTGCCCTTCCTGTGAATGAACCACAAACTTCCAAATTATACATGTACAGCCTCACCAAAATGCATCTGGCTGCTGCACAGTGACTGCAGAACAGCACAGACATTTCCAGGTATCCCAGACCGCCAGTGTCCTGTAGAGCAGGCTGACCTTTGCTCCTGAGAAGCAGACATGGTAAAACTAATTCCTACTTTGCAGCAGTGCTGCAGGATTCAACACTCAGCATTCATTAAAGCCTTTCCAGAAGTGCTGATCAAAGCCAGCAGGCCTGTTGGCCTCGGCCTCGCTCCGGATATTACACATTTGTGTAACACAAGCTCTGTTTTGATGGCAGGTACAAAGCAGTAAAAGATTAAGGTCCTTCTCATGCCATCTGGTTTTGAATCACATCACGAGTACAGGGCTGTTTGCTGACATTTGGGGAATATCTGGCAAAATAGTTACTACTCTTCTTTCCCACCCCACCCCCCCCTTTACATCTCTGTTGTCTTCCCAGAGAATCTCTGCCAAGGGGACATCATTCGAGAAGTCGTCCGGAAGCAGCAGGGCTACACGTCGTGTGCCACTGCCTCCAAAGTGCCGCGCCTGGAATGCCGTGGGAGCTGCGGGAGCGGGCAGTGCTGCGTCCCCCTGCGGAGCAAGCGGCGGAAATACTTCTTCCAGTGCGTGGATGGCTCCACCTTCACGGAAGAACTGGAGAGGCACGTGGAATGCGGCTGCTCAAAATGCTTATAAGCCATTCTCCAGTCTCCTGCCACTTTAATCGACTCAGAAGTGCTATCAAAACAGGACCTATTTACTTTCAGAGTGAAGAAGAAGAAAAGAATTATTAAGTATATTGTAAAATAAGCAAAAAATAGAACTTATTTTTATTATGGAAAGTGACTATTTTCATCTTTTATTATATAAAGTATCGCACCACTTTGGGTATATGTATCATATAGTGAGCTATTTTTACCATGAAACTTTTTTAACAGTTGTAAGAAAAAAAATTTCAAAAGTTAAAAGTTAAAAAAAAAAAAATTATATATATATATAAAGAAAACATAGCCTAACAGGAGGAATGTGGGGTGACTTTATATGTATGCACAATGAACAAACATAAAGGTGTTCCAAGGACCCACCGCCGAACTGATACGGGCTGAAGAAATCTCCTGGTTGGGTCTGCCAAGAGAGTGGATCCCTGTGAGCAACTGCAGCCACCTGCCTGCTCTGGCACCTGGAGAGCCTCCCCTCAGCCCTTGCTCTGCCCAACACTGCCAGCCTTGGTTTGCTCCTGTACAGTGGCCCCGCTTGCTGTCCGTGAACTTGTTCCCTAGAGCACACAGGCACTGCCGTAGCTGGAGGCTAATTACATTATTTGACTATTGTAATACTATAATTCATTTTTTGCTGTGTATGTTGTATTTATCTGTGTTCACGTTATATTCTTGAGCAACTGTATCTATAGAGCACAGGCAGCTTTATCCAAAAGAAGGGTATGAAGGGAAAGGAAGTGGGGGAAATTTATGTTGCTTGGGGTAATTTGGGGGCAAAATGTGAAATAAGTGCTAAGTGATGCCTAATAAATGACACAGTACTTTTGTGTAAACTCCTCAGCTATGTTATTTCCCAAGTTTGTGCCTTCTTGCTCCCAGCCTTGAACCCTTTTTTGTATATGAAATATAAGGAATGCACTGCTACATAGTTTGTCACACCTTGACACTTTAAATTGCAAATTTAAATTGAAAATTCTGCAGGTGCCAGAACGCACCTGCAACGTATCAGCTTTTACTCCCACTGTCACTTGAGCCATGGGTGTGAGCTGGGCTGTAGCTGCTGCTCATCCACACTGCCACTGAGCAGATGGCTGCTTTCCCACAGCTTTTTAAATGAGCAGGACTTGCACTATATCCATGTGAAGGTATTCAGCTGACATCTGTCCGCCCCAGCAGTGCTCTGCTCTGCACCAGGGGAGGTGTCACAGTTCCATCCAACGCAGACTGACCAGCTCAGCCAAAGCCCATCTGCACTGCTCTGTGCCCTGCACTTGTGTCTCCCACTCACTTGAGCTGTGTTCAGAGTAGTGAATAAGAAAGGTGTATCAACGCAGGGACAAATTCTCACTGTGGATGTGAGGCAAAAATTGACTCTGGGAGTGAGTTTGATTTGTGAAGGGTTTTTGCCAGGGCTGCCTTTCAGGATCAGTACATATGTGCAAAGAGCACCATGGATACCTTGAAATTTCTCTTGCTCTAAGTTTTAAACCTCCCCATCAATAACTGTCCTGTTATCTGTGTCATTTCTTTCTTTCTCTAATACAGCAAGTATTATGGTCCTTTCTTCAATTTCTTTCTCTAAAAGAAGTAGTCAGAGATGCTCAGCAGCCATAAGGTCCTTCTAGGAATGCTCACTGGTCTCACCAAAAGGATTTGAAGTTAGAGGGTTCAGCAAAGGACCAGTAGGAGAGTTGAATGTGATAAGTGCAAATGTTTATTTCCCTTATAAAGCGTAGAGACCATCTAGCTATTATACAGCCAGAAAGCTCTAACATGTTTATTGTCTTGCTATCTCAGTCTCTCCTTAACTGCAGCAGTTCATTCATATTTCTGTGTTACGACCAGAGCAACGTGAGCAGAAGGAACATAACCAATGCAACAGCCATCTCCCAAAATAAATATCAGTATGTGGAGCTGACAATCAGTGAAACATAAAACAATCACTAGTTAATGTACCAAATTCTGATTGATACAGCACAGCTCAAAGCCAGGGAAAAACCAACCCTGCTTACAAGTATTGTGATGTGGGCTGCCTTTTATTTTTAATATAATAAGGAGGTCATAGCAGCTGGGGTTTGTGGTGTACAACAAAAATGACCTAAACTCACAACTTACGGGTTTTAAAAGTTCCTTCAAAGTAACTGCAAGCACTTGTGCAAGTATGTGCTGGGCACACCAACACCATTAATGTTTTAATTCCTGCTTAAAACAGGAAAGAGCTGCTGTGGTACCAGGCTGAGAAAATCCAGACAGAGCAGTGGCTGCCCAGCCCTCTGGTTTGTAGCCACCAGGCTGCCAAGGCCTGCAGAAACAGCCCTTCTTGAGCACTGCCCAAACCTGTGTTCACTTTGTCCCTGCAGCAGCAACACATGTGAGAGAGAGGGTGACATTTCCCGGTGGCCCCACACCTGCTGGAGGGTGCTTTGGAAGGCAGGACCTGGCAAGGCAAAAGCCATCAACATCTTGTTAACACATCACTCTGGGATTTACTTAAGCAAAGCCTTGCAGCAAAGGGACCAGCAACAACTCAGCAAGGCCGGCCCTGTTCCTGGCCCTTTTCTGTCGTGGCACTTCAGTGTTAAGCGTTGGGATAAAGAATTAAGAATATCTATTTTGTAACCAAATGCTGCAATTTTTGTATGCTTTTAGGCAGCACTTGCCTTTGGATAGTGATGCTTTATGTCCATGATTCTCTGACTTGCTATGGAATTATTTTGTGTTAAGAAGAAAATAAGCATTCAGATGTGCCAAAAATGTGAGTTTAACTGAAGTGTAATTAGCTCTGAAAGTTCCTCTGTAACCTGCCTAATTTTACAACAGATTTCAAGAACTGCGGGTACAATGCAGTAGTTTTTACCTCTATAAAGTTTTAATATAAAGTGAAGAAAAATGCTTACCCTTAAAAATGGCAATGCAGACTGGTGTGAACTGATGTATTTTATTATTAGATTCTCATTGTGATGTAAGTTTAAATAAATTGTTGGGTTATGGAAGATTGTAACTCCTTGTGATGCAGATTATTTCTATGTGTACTTGAGGTGATGAGTCCAACATTTAAGTAGATCTGAGGCAGCTCGTGGAAAATGTTGGCAGAACAACAGATACTTTTCTTGGACAAATGAAGTCAGAGAAGGGCTGTAGTTAAAGATGATGCGAACAGGGGTTACATATTTTTATGTCACCATAGCCTAATCTTTTAGGAACCTTACATGCACAGATTAATTAAGCCACACAGTTTTTGATCATGGGCATTTTTCTTAAATACTTTATTTGCTAATTTTTTTTAAGTGTTTGAGAAAGACCCGCAGCAAAAATACACTCATTAACTAATGTTGGAATAAATGAAGAAATATTGTGAATTGGAGTCAGAGAAGGGTTGGCTGAGGAAATGGATGTCACACAGCCAAGAGTGGGTGACAGAGATTCTGTGATGTCCTGACACATATATTCCAAATTTGCTGCCACACTGCTGTCACTGATTATTATTAGTGACCCAGATGTAACAGAGCTCTGCTGTTCACTGCGTTCCAGCCTCAGCAAGGAATAAAATGAAGCTCCCATCTAGTCCGCTGCCTTCCCTCACCCATGCCCCTTCCTAACACATATTGCTAATTATGCTTCAGACTATGGCCCTCAAGAGTAGCCTTTGCAATTCCATGCAAAACTGGTGACAGCACTCAGCCAATAAAAACACTCAACCTTAATGAGCATCATTAAGTCTGAACTGCGAAGGTTAATTGCATAATTGTAGCAGATGGGAGCATTTTCACCTAAAGCAAACCCAGATGAGCCCACTAAAAAAGCTAGCAGGGAAACGTTCAAAAATTTTGGGTACTGATCGCACTGGTTTGCACAACAAGTACTTGTATTGCTCGTGGCTTTGCAGAGCGTGGGTCCCGCAGGAAGCGCTCAGGGAACTGCAGCCTCAGGATACGATGCTCCCCTCTGTGTTCCTGCCTGCAGTGCCCCAGGTAGCGCTTTTTAGCTGTCGGTGCGAGGCAAACAGCCCTGGCAAACTCTCTCCCGTGTTCCTTATCTGTGTTTTTCTAGTCGGCAGGAGATAGTTAGATGGCGATGCTGTTTGCAGGGTGGTTGGCTGTGGGGTTTGCGTTGTTCTTTGGGGTCTTGTCACTTCAGGTCTCTGTGACATCCCGATTTCCTCTCCTGCTTCCACAGGGCAGCCCCGCGTTTCGCCGAGCCCGAGGTGTTCCCGATGCCTTGGCTTACGGTCCGGCGAAATGTGAGGCTGGGTCACCGGGTGGCCAGCCCGGTGTCGTTCTGTGTGTGCGCTGAGCCAAGATGTTTCCCAGCATGTTTTTCCAGGATGCGGAGCTTTCGGGAACAGCGGAGGGGAACGGGGTCCGCCGCCAGGTGGCGCCGCAGGGCGGCCCGTGCCGCTCCCTCAGCCGGAGCCAGGGGATGGGATGGGTCGGGATGGGATATTTTACTGGGAAGGGACCCACAACAACTATCTGGTTCAGCTGCCTGAGCGACTCCGGGTTGACCGAGTCGCAGCCCGTTGCTGAGGGCATTCTCCAGATGCTTCAAACACTGCCAGGTCTGGGGCATGACCGACTCTCCAAGAAGCCTTTTCAGGGTTTGGCCACCCTCCCGGTAATGAAATGTTTCCTGAGGTCCAGTATAAACCTCCCCGGCGCAGCTTTGAACCATTCCCACGCGTTCAGTCATTGGATCCCGGGGAGAAGAGCTCAGTACCTCCCTCTCCACGCCTCCTGAGGTCACCCTGCAGCTTTCCTCTCTCCAAACTGGACAAGTCCAAAGTCCTCAGCCTCTCTTCACAGGAGCACATGTGTATGTGATACACGGATTTTCTGGGGACTTTTAAATAATAACTTCTTAAGTTTTATTGATCCTGTGCCATCAATTTCCTGGTGTTGATCACCTGTGAGGACAGGAGTCCCTGCTTATTGGGGACATGTGGCACGGGGTCACTGCGGCCAGAAGCCTGCAGTTTACCCAGACTGCAGGAGGATGACTCTGCTGAACCCCAGGAGGGCATGTGTGGGTTCTGAGAGTATCCAACACTTCCTCAGCACTATCCCTCTGCAGCAGGACAATGGCTCCGTGTGCTGGCATATGGAACAGCTGGAGCCTATGCACTGTGGCAGCCTCAGGACAGTGGCCTGATGGCAGTGTCACAAGGCTGCTGCTGATGGCACCATTTCTTCCATGCTAGCAGCTTATGGAATAACAACAGATTCTGGTATTTCTACCCCAGTTCTGCTGCTGTTCCCTCTCACACACTAAGGCAAAAGCACTATGTGGCTGCAGAGTTTATTATCCAGCAGGGCTCTGCTCTGAGATGCACACCCTGCAGCCCATGACATCTCTCCTCTGTGAAGAAAGCACAGCTGTTCCTCCAAGCACCTTCACCCTCAGAGAGCCCTGCAGGCAGCAAGAAACTCCTTAGGCATGGAACAGAGCACACACACAGTACAAGCAGTACTTATTAGTATGAGGAAGCTTAAACTTACACCACGACGCAGGGGGACACCCCGTGGTCTCACAAGCAGGAGGAACAGAAGCTGCTGCAAGACTCGCATAGCTTTGTATCTTGTTCCTACGTGATCTCT
Source organism: Acropternis orthonyx (assembly GCA_035583155.1). Classification (NCBI taxonomy): domain Eukaryota; kingdom Metazoa; phylum Chordata; class Aves; order Passeriformes; family Rhinocryptidae; genus Acropternis; species Acropternis orthonyx. Next base: position 4,367,063 of record JAWWEU010000029.1, read on the forward strand.
TGACCTTCTCCTTTCCCAAGGCTTCTGTGCTTTCAAAGTACAGGGATGCTTAAGGTAGTCTGGGGATGACGCTGCCTTCTTCAACTGTCTGTGAGGCTTGTCCCCATGGCACAAGGATCACTCCTTTTCTGTAAAAATAACCATTTACAACTGTTGTGTCTTACCTGGGGAGGAAAAGTACACATCCTACCTCGGAGGTGTGTGGAAGGGAGGAAAGTGGGTAAATGAGTGCTCAGGAGATAGCTCAACGCTCACAGGAAATCAGTCCATTACATTTTCAGTGGTCCAGCCTTCCAGCTAATCTTCCACCAGCAGCGTTTAACCCTGTGCGCCTGATGGAACCCTGCTCCCCTGGGGATGGCTGAACACCTGCCCGCCCGTGGGAAGCAGGGAATTAATTCCATGTTTTGCTTTGCTTGCATGCACACCTTTTACCTTCCCTATTAAACTGTCTTTATCCCAACCCACGGGTTTTCCAGCTTTTACCCTTCCAATTGTCTCCCTGATCCGCCGGTGGGGCAGTGAGTGGCTGTGTGGGGCTTGGCTGCTGCATGGGGTTAAACCACCACAGGCAAATGTCTCAGCCCTGCCTTAAGGCATTTTGCTTGCAAAGCAAGGTTACAGGAACCAAATACCACAAGGTAATTTAGCTGGAGACTTTGCAACACACAAGATAATATCATGCTTTCACCTAGCATGTGATAAGAGCATGCACAACAGGCAGTTACTATAAAGGAACTTAAACTTCCTTAATTATACACCAGCATATTTTGCATCTCTTAATCTGCCCTAGTTTTTCCTGGTAAAGCACTCATTGAACTGTTGGGGGGTGGGAGTTTTTTAATTTTTATTTATTTATTTTTAAATTTACTGTAAATATCAAAGTACAGTTTACCACACGAAGCCATAGATTAAACTGGTCACATCAACAAATAAATAAGATTTTTATACGGCAATAAAACAATTCTTGTTTCACTCAGAAACATCTTTGTAAGTAATACTGGTTTAAAAAAAAAAGTCTTTTAGCTATGTCATTCATAAAGAATCCTCTCACATGGTTTCATTCGCCACAGACGCTGTGTAGTACTTTAGGATGGTAGTTAATAACAGCCACTTGGAATTGGTTATGTAAGTATGTATATGCTTACACATTATATACATTTATATTTATATAGCTAATCATACATTCACTTTCAGATTTATTTATTCTTACTTAGGGGCTATTCCAAGCACATGCTGACTGACATACAAATAACTCCAATCAATTGATCTGCAAATTAAGGAACGTTCTGAGCCTCTCACATGCCTGTGTTAAGCTTCCAGTTTGAGCTAAACCTCTACTCTGAGATAGACTAAAGACAGCTGCATGTTGATCTTGGCTTGGTTTTTTTTCCACATATTCTGCATTAGCTGCGATATTCAGATAAAACACTGCAGCTTCCTGTGAAAAAACTGAACCCTCAGATTTGCTGATACTGTTTTTAACTGAACAGGCCTCGTTTCATTAATTATCATGGAACCCTTTATTTATTCTCATATTTTTATATGGGGAGATGAATTGATAAGTTTTGCTAGATAAAATAGTGTAAAGTGGGCATCCAGTGTAATCAAATTCGGTACTTGCTCCCAAAACCCAGGCACAAAATATCTATTTTTGTCCCCGACCAAAGTCAGAGGTTTAAAAAGCAGTCACTGAATCTGCATTGTTGGAAAAGGAGATTATAATTTCCTTAGTGAAAGGCTGGGTCAGGAACTTCTCTGTCTGTTTCAAGACAGCAGGAATCAGACAGCTGTCAGGCTGTACACTCTGTTTTTTCTTGTTTTTCTGGGTTGCATGTATATATTTATTACCAGCACTTCCCAGGGATGGTACTTCATTTCCTCTAGAGTTAAGAAGGTGTGTAGGAAACATAAGTCAGAGTGTAGACGCTGGACAAAATGCCTCAGAATTAAGGTAATGAAAAATCTCCCTGCAGATCTGTTTGCCTCAGCCCTACCAGAGATGTCTGCGAGACACCGGATAGCTCATTTTACACCAAACATTCCACGCTGCATAGTCTGGTGACAGGCAGGAAATTAAAGACTCTCTTTTCCAATCACAGTGCATATTTATGAGCAGGCACAAGTTAACTTCCAGGTAGCAGCTAAACTCTTGTATTCCCTGACATGTATGTAAATGCTTGTGTTTAGAATTCTAATAAGATACTACACTGCAGTGAAAAAACTGCAAAACCACAACCAAATTTCCTCACTTTAAGAAGAACATGCTGGAATTTCCACAATTACATGCAGCTTACAGAAAGAGAAGTTCTGCAGCCTTGCTGATACACTCTGAACTTCCTTTAAAGGACAAGAAATAAACACTAAGAAGCCTTCAGAGTAAGTTTTCCAAATACAGACATTTCAGGAAGGAAACATGATAGATGGGAGATCCACATGAGAATTTAGGTTTTTTTAATCTAAGATTCTGGATTAAAATGAAGAATAAATCCTTATGCGTGAGGTTTAAGAATGACAGACAACAAAAATACCAACAAAATGCTCAAAGCAGATACAGAACCACAAAATGAGGTGCCTGGGCTGGTGGTCAGTGTGGAGAGCAAAGCTCTGCTGGCACTGAGGATGGGTCTGCACCTAAAATCTTTCCTGGTAATAGGGTGATAAGTGAACACCATCCTCTTCTGGGATCTGACAGCCAAGATCCTTTCCTGACAGAGGGCAGTGACCAGGGCAAAGCAAAAGTCACTAGGTATGGGGTTAAAGGGTGCTTTTGTACAAGTTTAGGGGCAGTGGGGGAATGGAGGATGGAGTGACGTGGTTCCTGTTTCTATACAGACATTCATGAGTAAACCCCACACCCAGGAAGCTGAGGATTTACTCTTTCTTTGGTTTGTGAAGGATTATTTCAAAAGACACTTTTGCCGAAGCAAAACTCCAGACAGATCAGGAGCTTTTCACTTCCAAGATGAAGCTTATGCCCAAATCCTCCTCCTAAACCAGAGCTTTTAGATCCATCCAAGGTCACAGTAATTGATCTAGAATTACAAGGCACTTTATCACAAAGGAGGGGGGGGAAACCAGCCTCAAGCTCTGCCAAGGGAGGGTCAGGTTGGACATCCCAAAGAATTTCTTCACCAAAAGGGTGGTCAGGCTGCCTAGGGAGCTGGTGGAGTGACCATCCTTGGAGGCATTGAAGGAAAGACTGGACGTGGCACTGAGCATGCTGGCCGAGCTGTCGAAGGGGTATTGGGCCATAGGTTGGACTCCATGGCCTCAGAGGGATATTCCAAACTGACGCATTCTGTGACTGTGAGATTAAACACCAGCCTATCCTTGTACCGGGGTGAGGAAAAGCTGACGTGACTGGTGTGAATACCGGAGCCCGCACACCAGCGAGGGAAGCGAGCCATTTCCTAAACCGCGCAATCATGGGGTCACTTCAGCCACAGTGAGGGGGGACAAAAATAAAGCTGCAGGTTCCCGCTTTAGTGAGCCATAGAGCGCGTTTGTGGGCGGGCCGTGGCAGCGGGTACTGTGGCGTGAGGGGCCATGGTGTGAAGGAGCCATGGCATGAGGGGCCATGGCATGAGGGACCATGAGGTGACAGACCACGGTGTGAGGGGGCTGTGGGGGTGGCAGGCCATGGCGTGAGGGGGCCATAGTGTGAGAGGCCATGGCATGAGGGGATCATGGTGTGACAGGCGACGGTGTCAGGGGCCATGGCGTGCCAACCCCTCGAACAGCCCGTGGCCGCCGGGAGCTGTAGGCGCGGCCGGACTGCGGCTCCCGGCTCGCCCCGCGCCGGGCGGGGGCAGCGCTGCGGCGGCTGCGGCGGGGCGGGCGCGGAGCCGCCCCGGCCCCCTTTGCTTTGTGTGCGCGGCCGCGGCTCCGGCGCCGCCGCCATCTTGTGCCGCCCGAGCAGGGGCAGCGCCGGGGCCGCGCTCCGGCCCCACAGCGGCCCCACAGCGGCCCCACAGCGGCCCCACAGCGGCCTCTCCCCGCCCCGCCCGCCCCAGCCCGAGCGCCGATGCCGCGGCGGGAGCGGCCCCAGCGCGGGCCGCGGGCGTAGCGGCGGGCGCGGCCAGCGCCGCTCCCCGGGAGGCGGGCGAGGAGCATCAGGAGAGCGAGGCCCGGCCCCGCCGAGCCGCCGGCGCTGCCCGCCCCATCAGGCGAGGGACAGGAGACCCGCCCCGGCCGGCAGCGAGCCGGGCCGCCGCCGCAGCGCCATGAAGATCAAGGATGCCAAGAAGCCGTGTAAGGCCGGGCCGGGTGAGGGGGCGCGGGGCGGGCGCGGCCCGTCGGTGGCTCCGGGAGGGGCCCGCGGAGACCCCGCTCGGTCCCGTGCGCCCCTCTGAGCGGGGGGGTCGGGGCTCCGGTGATCCTCAGCAAGGGCTTCGCTTTGGCTGGAGAGCGATACCATCGGTTACCTGGGTGTGGGTGATGTGTTTGATGAAGACGGCACTTAATCGCGGTGCCGAACACCCGCGCTGGTGGATGCAGTTGTTACAGCTTTGCTTTTTGAGGCTGATCAACTTCTGATTCTTTTTAGAAAGAGCTTTTGCTAATATTCGGATACAAGCCTTTAATTAAAAGACTCTGATTGCCTGCCCTCCCCCCCACCCCCCCTTTAATAATCACAGCTGTAACAATGTTCTTATTATTTATTATTTTGTAGCACCATGTTTGTTTTGGAGGGCACAAACGGGATTCAGACTCAGGTGAAGGCAAACAAAATGTCCGAACATTACAGGTACCTCTTTGTGGGAAGAGAGATACGGATTGAGCAAAGTTAATCTACATGCAAACGGTGTGCTCAGTGTAGCAAATGTGCAGCTGTGCAAGTCAAACACACCTGTCAAGCTAATACAGGTGTGCCTTGCTGAAAGGGATGCAGGTCGAGTTTAGCATCTTTTTCTTTGTCATCATACTTAAAGACATACTTTCACGGTGAGTTGCTGTATAGAAAATATGGCTAGTCCCAAATTTCTAGGCCTACTGCTGGTCCTATGGCATGCCTGGCAAATGAACAGCATACAGCTAAGAGAGGATATTGAAAGGGGATGTTTTAGATACATTGTTAGCAGCCCGACAAGAAAATCATCAAACATGTATTTAAAACAGGAAGTATTAGTGTAGCTCTATAAATAGCTGTAAAAGCTGTGAAGGTAATGTGTTGCTTGTGGTCTTGGGGAAACCCTAAATGTGCATCTTGTAGCACACGATTAGTCATTACCTCTTGTTAGTGCTGGTGTGTGGAAATTCTTGAATTTACTGTAATGATGTTTATGAAGAGGACAGTTGAGACAGCTTTTTCCCCCCACCCCCCCCGCCCTGGTATAATATTAAGGAATGTTATCAAGACTCTGAAGCAGTAATTGGCTGCAAAATGTTACAGTGGTTTTGTAATTAAAATTGTGAGAGTATGGCTGCTCCTACTGCAGAAACCTGCTGATTTCAGGAGTGACTCTGCTGGACCTCAAAGACTTGTTTTGTGTAGTGGTGGATTTAAACCTCGTGGTTAGGAAGTTCTAGCTGCCCACATATGCTACAGTTGTAGTTGCACTATTCCAGTTCTTGAACCTGAACTTGGATGTTGATTTCATGATGGGAATTAGAAACCGTTGGAATTGCAAAAGCAGGAGGGGAAAATTGCAGTGTCAAACTATGTTGTTTATTTCCTCTTGACTCTTGAACGTAGTTTGAAGCTGGTGGCTTTTTTAAAGATAAAGCACTTAGTTTCTTAGGCAATGAACTTTAGGCTCATTTTACTAGTCTCTGATCCTGGGTAGTCACATTGACTGGAGAGCAGCTGAGAGTTTGAAGAGGAGCCGAGCCACAAGAGCACTGAAGATAGAAAAGTCCATTGCCGTTCAGGGGCTCTGGTGTCCAAATACTGCTGTCAGTTTGGCTTAACTGCTCTCATTGACATGAAGTCTGAGTTGGGCTCATGATACCACTTTTAGACTGTTTAAAAATTACTTGGCTAAGACATTTGTAGATAATTTTCAACACAATTGCTGAGTTAGTATATGTTCCTTAGATCACGTGAGTATCTAATCATCTGTGCTGGAGACAAATTTGATACAGGAAAAATGGTTAGTTGATATTTGACTTAAGAATCTGCAGAGTGGAATTGAGAATATTGCTTTATCCTACCTGTATTTTCATCTGTGATGTTTAGCATCAGGAAAGAAAGCATGATTGCCCTGTCATGTCAGTCGTAAGAGAGGGTAAAATGGAGACACCCAACCAGTTCAAGGCTTCTGATTTGGATATACTGCTTAGACATGCTTGTGTGATTGTCCCTTCCAGATCTTCACCTGGCTAGTGCCGTCCCTAATATGATGGAACAAAAACTGTGGGAAGTGCAGCTGAATTTGTGGAACAAGACTTCTGAGATTAGCTGTCTTGGAAGGGGCTAGTAAAGGGCTATTTAAATCTCAATTGCTGACATTGGGAGGTGTCAGGCATTTGCAAGGAGGATAACCAAAATTAAAATCAGGAAAATTTTGTACTAAGTTATTGTGGAGGTGGAGAGGTTGTGGAGGCTTCATTCATGGAAGATTCTTGAAAAACTTCAGAGGTCTTAAAGTCTTGGCTGGACAAAGCCATAGTTGACCTCATCTGGAGCGGGCAGTTTTCCTTGCTGGTGTGCCTGAGAGGTCAGACCAGATGACCTCGATAGGAACCTTCCAAGCAGCAGTTACGTGATAACTCTTCTGAGGAAATGCCTCTGGGGAAGAATGACTGGCAATTTTCAAGGAAACTTCCAAAGGTTATTTGTGGGTTGAGATGATAAATGTGAGAGCAGATAGTCTTGGAGAAGTGCTGCTGTGTGGGATCTGCCTAAAGGGGAGAGAGCAGCCGCTCATTCAGAGAGAGCTTTGCATGTTGGTGGGGGAAGGCGAGAGGGACAGTGCCAGCTTTCTGTGCTCTCCAGGGAAGCTGGAGCCCTTCCTCTTGGCTCTGGAGTGTGATGCATAACTAAGGGAAAGACACAGACTCCTAACATTTAGTACACTGGGTATGTTACTTTTTACAGTGTGTTCCTTTTGATTTTTTATTGAAAATAGTTTGAGAACAAATGCCTTCACTTCCCTTCAGGCGAAGTGAGACACACTAACGTACAAAGATACACAGCAGAGACTTGCAAGTTGCCATATCAGTATAAAGAAAAAATGAGAACTTCAAGTTTATTTTCTCTAATGTGGTTCTATGGACACATGTAATAATTGTGGACATGGTGATCCCATGCAGAATTAGTGTAGTGAAATTAATGAAAAATCCATTTAGACTGATAGAGAATCTCTTTTAAATTTTATTGTTGTTGTTCATAGGACTTGCTGCGTAGTCTTGGGTATCCTAGCATTCTCTTATTAGTCCTTTAAAGATGATTACTAGCCAGTAGCATATGTTACATGCCCTCATTTGACTGCAGTTGAAAAATACATTTCTAATAGCAGATTAATTCTGTCAGGCACAGCTTATATTGTGTTAAACACAGTGTATCTGAGAGTGTTAAATTATGTCTCTTCATGCTGTATCTCACTGTAATAACACCTATCCCAAAAGACATCGCTGCTGAAATGTCAACAAAATTAAGAGGATGAGCAAGGAGGGAGAAGATGAAAGCAGCTGTGTTTTGTCTTGTGTTAGCTTTATATGGTATCCACTTGTGGATGTGATAAGCCTCATGAAGAGCAGTTGCAGTAATTGCCCATTACCACCTGTCCTCCCACTGGCAAATGTGGCTGTTCTGGAGCGTGATTAGAGGTGGCTGAGTGGGAAAGTGCAATGAGTTTGTGGAGCATGATGGAGAAGTTTTCCCATGAGGGAAATGGGAGGTTGTGCCAGGGCGAGTCAGATACTTTTAATTTATGTGTTAATTCTGTCCAGCCCAAATGTATTTTGAGCTGGACTTGGGATATTTGAACGGCAAACCTGTTACAAAACTTGTTCAGGAGAGAAATTCTCCAGTGTCTCAAGGACTAAGGACGTTTGAAGTGCAGTTTTGCTCTGTAGAGGCTCATAGGCCGTGTGCATCCTTGGACATGGGTACAACAAAGGCACTTTACTGCCTACCCATCAGGTTAATCCTGCTTGGTGTAGCAATTCAACAGCCTTTGGTGTGTTTTCGCTTAGCTTGTCCCATTGCACACATGAGCTGCCTTAGCCTGCCAGCTGATTCAGCTGTTAGAGTTTGCCATCAAGTTTTACTCAGCTGCAGATGTTCTAGGGAAACACTGGAAGAATGGGTGCATGTACACAGAGAAAGATGCATTTGGAGAAACTGCAAGGTACATGTAGTTTATGTATAAACACTGAATGTGTAGTAGATCAGTATAACACTTAAATGATTGTTTGCCGTGTCAGTATTTGGGTAGGAATGGGATCAAGGCTTTGTTATGAAAGGCTACATACTGACCTGAATTAGAAGATAAGTTTTGGGCATCAGAACTGATAATACTGCATACTTTCCTAAAGAACTGTTGCAGTGCTGGCAGAAGTAAGCTTAAGTTTTCATGGATTTTGTGATCATTTTCCTTTCCTCTATTTTAAGGCAGTGTAGAATCATGAACTTTGGCACCCTTTGGTAGTTGTTCCCCAAGGCCACATTTGTACTTGAAGTGCAACAGTCTTAATAATACATAATCTTTCTTACAAAGATGACACAAAATGTTGTAGGCTGTTCTCTGTTGTCACTGACAGCTGTGAATTTACTTTTTTTCCTGTGGTGCAAAGCTCCCATCTTGAATTAGGAGGTAGGTGCTCTTCTTAGAAGGCTGGTTCTTGTTAGTTCAAAGCAGGGTTGACCAGAATGTTACTTTATCTTACAGTGAGAAGGAAGTATTTCAAAGATGTTTGTGTTTCAGATATGTCATTCCATTCTTAGGAAAGGGGCTGACAGGAATCTTTTTTTTTTTTACAGTTTTTAAAAGCTAAATCCAAATAGAGCATTGAACTGTAGAATCTTATGCTTGACTCAATAAGGGGGGAGTAGTTAAGTCTTTGTACTTCCTGCAGCTTTGGATCCAAAATGGACGTGCAAAATCAAAATACTATTGGGTGGATAACTTCGAAGGTCCTGGAGTCTGCTGAGGCAGAACCCATAGAAAAGGAAAACACTTCAACCTTCGTGCTTGTATTGACATGAGACTTTTTACTGTAATTATTTCCTTTAGCATATAAAGATCTTGTACGATAAGATAAAAAAAACCTTAGGATTTCTTCCAGTAACTGTGTACACCGAGAACTTGAGAAGTACAGACACAAGAGAGTGAGGCTTCCCTGTGTATCTCTAAAGATTATTATGGTTTATAAAACAATCAACAGCTACCAGCATGGGTTTTCTTACTCAGCAGAATTGCTACATCATTGCCTGACTACAGCACTTGTCCCGTGCGGGAAGTGCTTTTCTACATTGCAGGAAGCAGTTCTAGGGAATCCTCTTAAACATCCCAACTTTTTTGAGGGATTTCCCCCAAAGCTGTCTTCATGGCATGTACGGAACAATCTGTTGCTTTATAGCAAAGGTTCCTGATTGCTGTGTCTAGGTAGGGACCACAGTAGGTCCTGGCAGAGCTGGGGAGTGAAAGAAAATCTGGATTTGGAATTAAGGTGGTTGTATATTATGATACTCCTCTTGCTGTTCTGGAGACAGTTACATGTGGTGTGAAGTATCACATTAAACACCATATGGGGTTTAATTTCCCAGTTAGTATTCTATTTCACATATCTGTCTCTTCTCAGATAGTAAAAATCTGTATTTTGTGTGTTTTTAAATAGAGCCTGGCTTGACTTCCTACAAGCAGAATGCTTGTTTTTGAAGGAGTTTTATGTAGTCTATCCAAGGCAGTTGGGATTGTTAAATTAAAAGCTCAGTTATTGAATAAAAAGCTCGATTCTTACTTTTCTTTTTTTCAAGTTGTTGCTGACCTCTGCAGAGAGGAGCTGATTTTTGAAAAGGTGGGCCCTGGATTAGTTCTGTGAATACCAGTCAAAATCTCAGCAAGGAATACTTCTGAGCTGTTCATCACTTTTTGTGGAATGTTCCTAGGAATAAGAATAGTTACAAAGAAGCAGAGCTGAGAAAAATCTTTTAATGACCTAATCCCCCTAGAGCTGTGGAAAAAGCCCAGTTTTAATGCAGAGGAATTGATTCTCCTTATGATTTGAAACTGTGGAATGGTGGTTACAGTTTTGCAAGTCCTCAAACCTGATATCTGCAGACCTATAAGCTTGAAGTGAAGTTTGTGTAATTGGTATTGGTGTCATCCAGGCACGTTTCTTTAACTGTGACTGCTGAAAGGATCAAGCTGATGTCTGGGGATATTTTTTCCCAAAAGACTTGTGTTGCTGGCATTCTGCTCCCAGATCTCCTCACTTAAAGAAACATGACCTGCAGATACAAGTATAAAAATACCTTTTAGAGTAATTTTATATATTCTCAACCCAAGATCCACACCATGCTATTTTTGTCATGTTCCAAGCCAGCTTTCAAATACAAGACTGCCGGAGAAGTCTTTCATGGATTTGAGAGATCACACCAGCTACTGATGCAGGTGTATATTCTGCTGATACGCTGTGTAAGAATGAAAACTTGTGCTTCAAATGTGCCTCGAAGGGCAGCAACGTCACCTTAGGCAGAGAGCTGGTGCATGTGGTTTAAAGTGATGCACAGGTTCCTTGTATGTATGGCATGGCCTAGAGTATGTATGTCCTCTTCAGGCATTTCATCTCTCTGTGGCTTTATTTTAACCCTGCAAATGAAAACACTTCTAGTAAATGGAAGAAGAACTGGTGTTTTCACATGGGTTCCTGTTTTCTCCAATCTCTCTGCACCCAGGTAGGAGGGTTTCTGAACCAAGATCCTCCCAAAGCAAACTGATTCAAAGGCTGCAGCACTAGGACATTTCCATGTTGTGCCCATATACAATTATATTAAAATTCAGTAGAATCAGTGTATTTCTATTATTTAAAGGCAGCTCAAGCATGGATAAATCTTTTATCCTTGCAGTCCCAACTGACTGTGCCCTTGCCATATATGCATATACCTGTGTCCTCTTCTGTGTTTGGAAGACAAAATGGCTGTTACTTTCCTGACTGCACCTGTAATAAAATCAATATAAATCAATCAAGAGTGGCTTACAAGCACAAGAATCCTTGTGTAACATCTTCCTCTGCGTTGCTGGTATAAAGAGTAAGTTAACAGGACGTGGGCCCAGTTGCTTGTCACAACTCCTCCACCTTTCAAATGAAACTTGAGCAATGTACTTACCAGCCAAATCTTGGCAAATTTTCAGTAAAAAAAAAAAAGTGAAACTTCTTGGGGTTTGTCACAGAGGTGAAAACTGACCTATTTCTTCAGTTTCAAAATCCTCAAATGTCTGTTAAGATCAGTCAGTTAACCCAGAAAACTGATAATGTGCAGCACGATGCCGTTTTTCAGCATAAAATACGTTCTTGTTAAAATTGTGGAATAAATGGTTCAACTGTTCTTGTTTTTTACTTGGTATGCAAGGTTAATAAACGTTAAGATTTATAGAAGTGTGACTAATGCTGTATTTGCAAAAGCCTTTTAGATCATTTAACATGGGATGTGGTGGATCTTCTGACAAACAGGCGTGACTTGCACCAAATCTTCCTTAAGCTCATTTGCCTGAACTTCCAGCTGTTCCCCTCTCTTTTCTGTTGGGGAGGACTAGATCCTAATTATTCAGTAGGGCCACTGAGCAGAAAGAATCCCAAATATTTTAGGTAGTAATTGGCTTGCTATGTCCTAGTTAAATTCTGAATGGATGGCATTGACTCCTGCAGATGTGTTCTGGTCTACTGGGTGAATCAACTTCCCTTCTTTGCTTTTGGTCTTGCAACATTTTTTTATGGCAAGAGGCTGAAACTTGGTGAGGTCACTCAATAAATTGTCAGCTAATTGTGGTCAGACAGTAAGATGACAAATTTTCATATGTCCAGGGTAAAGAAGTTAGGCTTGCAACATTGAAGTCAATTCGTATGTGCCTTTATGCTTAGACCTCAGCTTTGTGCAGCAGGTATCAGGGTTATAGACCTTCTTTATTTCTACTTGGTGCTAGATTTTGCTCACAGAATTTACCCTTGTATTTAAATTCAGTTTTACAAGATGAGTAAGGTAATCAAGTAAACCTTTTTTGTTAATATCTGACAATACTCTCTGGACACCCATTCCTGCAAATTGAGGCAACTTTGAAATTTCTTGTCTTTTTAACTTTAGCACTCAGAAATTAACTGACACACAGCCAGCCTTGCCTAAATACATTAAAATGTTTTGGTAGCTCATGTTTCTCAAGGCTAGATTCCACTGGTCATGTAAATTCAGTGTAATTGCATCTTGCTCATGACGGACCTGTTAACATCTTTTTGGTTTTGTTCCTGAGTTTCATGCTTCTATAAGATATGAATTGCATCTGAAGAAATAAATTGGAATACTAAAAAAAATTTTTAAAGGCAAAACCAAGGAAGTTATGGTGTCAGTTAGGAAAGAAAAAACATGAGTTTCCCAGCTGAATTTTCAGAATCTTTCTTAAACCTGGAAATTAAATTTTAAATAGTTTCTGGGACATGACAGTGGGAAAACTCTCAGATGAAGATGTCTTTGCTGTAGGGTTTCCAAGTATCTGTTTCACTGCACATGGTTAGGAAGATTTATTAGTGCAGCATATTTAAATTATGGTCCTTCATGTCATAGACCATAAATTTCCTGTTAGGAACGGCAGTAATCCCACAGATTTGACAAAGGCAAAGCACTTGTGGTCTACTGTTGTTTTGTAGTACAGAAATGCCCCCTTCGTAGCCAAGGTACAAAAGAAACAAAAAAAAAAAGGAACCTAGATTCAGTAATATTAATTTTATGGTTTGCTTGTAGTTCTTAATAGACTGTTTTGTTATCCCTGTAACTTCAAGGGATATAAATTTGGCATCTTTACTGTGTCAGTTTTTAAAGTGCATGCAAATAAGTTAAAGCTTCCCTCTCAAACAAACATGTGTGAGGTACTGTTAGAGGAGGAGTACTTGTCCTGCTCTGTTGTCAGCTCTAATGTGTAACCTGCTTTCTTCCCCTGTGCATTGCAGTCTTTGTGCTGAAGTGCGTCAGAGCTATTATTTTAGAAGGGAAGGTTATTTTAATCCTTTGTTCTCAATTAAAAATAAGTGCCTGAACTTTGTTTATGACTTAGTCCAAAAGATGTGGTATAGCTTGGAGGAGTTCTAGTTGGGCTTTTTAAGCACATGCAATAGCAGTTAAAAGTGTGGAGTTGCTAATTTTCCCATTTTTACCTGTGGCCAGAGGGATATTTAAAGTCATGTAATTGAAATGAGCACTAATTCCTTGTTCCTGTGAAGTTTGTTGTTAATGGCATGTTGTAAAACAAGTGCAGCATTGGTTTGACTCTTAAGGTCCACATATGGGTTTTGCTCTTTAACAAAGCTAATCAATAATTCTTGTGCCTTCACAGCTTTCCCATGGTTTGGCATGGACATTGGGGGAACCTTGGTGAAACTTGCCTATTTTGAACCTATTGATATCACTGCAGAGGAGGAGCAGGAGGAAGTTGAAAGCTTGAAGAGCATCCGCAAATACCTGACTTCCAATGTAGCCTATGGATCCACTGGCATTCGAGATGTCCACCTGGAGCTGAAAGACTTAACGATTTTTGCTCGAAGAGGAAACTTGCACTTTATTCGATTCCCAACTCATGATTTGCCTACTTTTATCCAAATGGGAAGAAATAAAAACTTTTCAACACTACACACGGTGCTCTGTGCCACCGGCGGTGGTGCGTACAAGTTCGAAGAAGACTTTCGCACAGTAGGTACCCTGTTGTGCCTCGTCCTGGAGCTGAGGATGGGTTAAATAATCAGTATTTTGAAAAACTGTGCAATGCTCAAATATTATGAATTATGAAGTGTGTTAAGTATGGTGGGAAATTGCAGGCCTCCCAGAATCCGCAACACCTGTTAAATTGTCTTTATGAGAGAATGGCAGCTTAAATGTCACCTGTGAAACTGAGGAAGAGCTGTAGTAAGCCTAAAGCCCCACAGAATTTCTGTCTTGTGGTTTTCTAATAATCCTTGGAGTGTTAATGAAGTTGCAAGGATAGTTAGTACAATGCCATTGAGCTTTTTATCTGCTGACATCTTAGAAATGACTGTTTGACTTGTAAGATGGGGGAGGAAACCCACAAACCTTGAAAAGACATGCAAATGTGTGAGTTTCACAAAGATAACGCTCAGTGGGGCCTCTAGGGGGTACTTGGTGACCTTTCTTGGTTTTAAATTGATGAAAAATGTTGAGAATTTTTCAATGGGTTAATGTCTGAGTATCTCAAAAGTTATCTTTGAACTTACCAAAGCAGATATTTATAGTGCCTGTCCTTGATTCAGGTCTGAGATCTAGATTTGTAGTCAGATGAATTTGTTAGTTGTTATATTCAGAACTTACATCTGAATTCCTTTTTGGCTTTATACTGGGGTTGAAGTTCCGAATTAGCTGCCTGAGAGAGCTTCTTAAAGTTGGGCAGTACAAATGTACTCATAAATTTGTAACATGTTTGTGCAATGTTAGAACATGTTGACACAGTCTTTTTTCTTTCTTAACACAGATTGGAAACCTCCAGCTGCACAAACTGGATGAGCTTGACTGCCTTGTCAAAGGCTTATTGTACATAGACTCTGTCAGCTTCAATGGCCAGGCAGAGTGCTATTATTTTGAAAATGCCTCAGACCCCGAGAGATGCCAAAAGATGCCTTTTAACCTGGATGATCCATACCCATTGCTGGTTGTTAACATTGGTTCAGGAGTCAGTATTTTATCAGTTCATTCCAAAGACAACTACAAAAGAGTAACTGGAACAAGGTAACTTAAAAACCTAAGTTGGGGTTGTTATTCAGCGGGACAACAAGGCTGTTTTCACAGTGGTTCCTCTCCCTGACTCCCCTACCTATCCTTTCCCTCACCCTCTAGTATAGTAAAGTGTTTTATGTCTGGTTTACAGCTGCATTCATTGAAGCCTGTTCCCATGATTCTGTTACTGAGGAGTTTAGCCTACCTTATTCACCAGTCAGTGAATGATAGAAGTGCTCTGTAGTGAGAGTTTTATAGGTTTTGTCTTAAATTTTGATAATGTGAACCGGTGTTTCTCTTGCTCCATAAGAACAAATATGTCCACGTGTGCTTTACAGTAAATGATCAAAGATCAGTCAGTGGCATGATGTGGATATTTAAGGAGTTCGTCTCGGAAGTCTTCCAGTGTACGTTTTCAGAGTTTATAACTATTTGTTACCTCTTACCCTATGGTTACCTGCATGTAAGTGACTTAAATTAATAAATTAATGTGAAATTGATTGACAGCCATTTGTGATGTGAACCTGGAGCAGCAAAGCAAACAGCTTGATGTCAAGTTGGAGGGCTTTATTTGTGTGTTTTGTTAGTCAGACATAAGAATCATTCATGTGAGGAAATACTATTTAAAAGCAACTAGTTTCCTTTGTTCTTAGTCTAGGTGGAGGGACCTTTCTTGGTTTGTGCAGTTTGTTGACGGGCTGTGAAAGTTTTGAAGAAGCTCTGGAAATGGCATCCAAAGGAGACAGCACACATGCTGACAAGCTGGTTCGGGATATTTATGGAGGAGACTATGAAAGATTTGGCTTGCCAGGATGGGCAGTAGCATCCAGGTAAGCAAGAGTCTCTTTGTTGGTTCTTATATTGGTCTGGTAGGCTTAAAAAACAAGACTTGAACTATTAGTGGAGAGAAAACTGCTTTTTTGCAAACTTCTGTTGTAGTCAAGTTATGTTTTTATCCTAAAAATATATATCCTCAGCTTTCCAAGTTTAAAGCCACAGGCAACTGCAGGTGTCCACTAGCTAGATATGGAAGAAACCTCAGGTGGTATGTCATGTAAGGAGAGGGAGTCCGGGAGAACATGAGGTGATCACAGGAGTGGCAGCAATGAAGTGCAGAGGTGGTGTGGTTTAACCTCTGCAGGTAGCTAAACACCACACGGCCACTCATTCCCTCAGTGCGATAGGGGAGAGAACTGGGGGGAAAAAAGTAAAAGGCCTGGGCTGAAATAAAGGCTGTTTAATAGGACAGAAATGGAACAGAACAGGGTGGTCCCCTCCCAAGTCTTTGTGCACTCCCATACTGCTTGCAGGTGGGATGGGGTGAGGAGCAGAAAAGGCCTTGACTCTGCAAGCCCTGCTCAGCAATAGTGAAAACTTCCCTGCATTATCAACAGTTTCCAGCACAAATCCAGGATACTCATCAGGGCTGTTGAACACAAAGAGTTTGTACTGTAAGAATGAATGTATTGTGTTGTCAGTGACAGAGGATTTTTGTCATAGCTGCAATTTCCATTGGGGAATATTATTGATGATGTTACAGCTTCTTTACCTTTAAAGAAGATAAGAAGAATAATCTCTGGGAGTGAAACTAATACGTACATAAGAGTGTTCGTTAAGTCTTTGCTGTTACTCAGTAGTAAAAAGTCGTAATTCATGGTAATTTAATTGTTCTCCCTCTCCAACCACCCAAGCCAAAGCCTCTTGGGAGACCGTGGGATGAGGAGTTTTAATATGTTCAAACTTTACACTTTAGTTAATACATTTTACCTTCCTTTATGTAGGTACTTTTTGTTCTCATTTACTTTTTAAGAGCTTTAATGGGTGTTTGAATTTTAGAATACTTGGGATTCTTGCTCTTCAAACTGACTTAGGTCTGGCATAGAGTTCTTGGTGGTAAAATATCACACACATAGCTGTGGATTCTTTTCTTTTGTACTGTGCATAGTAAGAGAAGTGCCCTTCTTATCCAGAACTTTTCATTTGTACAACTTAAATTGCCTTCTGTCAGCTGTTTATTTTCTGTTTCAGAGGGTTGTGTGTTCCATCATAAAACAATTCAGCTCATCTCTGGTTTTCTTCTACTTTGAGAATGGATAGGTATTTGAGTGAAGGTTCACCAGTCAAACTCAGGCAATGACTTACTTCACAGTGACTGGATTTGCAGAGTAGTCTTGCCAAGGAATAGGACTGCATTTTGTTGTACATGGTTCTTCATGGAAGTCAGCCTGAACAAAAATATTTTGTTGGGGGTTATTATTGTAACAAAACTGACTGTTTCCTGTGAAGAAATAAATACATACATAGTGTCAAATTGCTCTATTTATTACAGGCTTTGAAAGGGAGCTCCTCAAGAGCAAACATGAGACTTAAGTTCTGTTACAGCATAAAAATTACATTCTGAAATTATTTCAAATGCACATTAATCACTTTGTAATTAATGGAAATTTTTCCTGTTCTAGCTTTGGGAACATGATCTACAAAGAGAAGAGAGAGTCTGTTAGTAAAGAAGATCTTGCAAGAGCCATACTGGTCACCATCACCAATAACATTGGGTCTATTGCCCGGATGTGTGCAGTAAATGAGGTAAAAACTGAGAAGGAAATGATCTATCTATACGTCTATTATTTGTTTGCAGATTAAATGACTGCTAAAATGATGTGTAATTTTAAACCTTTTGGTACATTCTCAAATGAGAAATTCATGGAGTGTTATGTAGCCTTAGGTTGGGCTCACAATCGTCCTGTTTTTAGCAAGGGGACTTCAAGTCCTTCGTCACAACATCCCATGTTCCCTCACTTACCTGCAGGCTTTGGACTCCATTCCCTAACAAAGCTGCTTTGAAGCACTCCTTGTCAGGTTATCCCATTGGTAAAGATACTCTTGTCCCACTTCTCCAAAGATGATCAAAATACTCTGAATCAGTTTCCTAGTACTTTAATCACAGAATAGTTAGGGTTGTAAAGGACCTTGAGAGATCATGCAATCCAACCCTTCTGCCATGGCAGGGTCACCTAGGGAGTATGTCCAGTCCTGATACATGGACTCCAAGAGAAACTATGGACTCTGTCCTTGGAGAGTTTCTGCATATGTGACTTGAGCAACTGCTGCATTTAAGTTGCTGAAAGACCTGCTTTGAGCAGTAGTGTGTAGGACCTGATGGCCTCCAGCAGTTTCTTCAAGCTGAAATTATTCTCTCATTGAAGCCTGTGGAAAGCCTTGCTTCTGGTTAAGCATTATTTTTAATTTTTACAAACTCTTGAGACTTCAGATTGTTTTGACATCTGTCATTGTGCTGGTTGATACCAAGATGGTTTCCTGCCATCTTCTGTTTCTCAAAGTTCTGCTGAACAAAACCAGTATGTGTTCAGTTTCAATATGAGCGTGGAAGAATACTGAATTTATGCATAGAAGACGTAAGTGTCTGAGCATCAGGGATTTCATCATTCATTATCAACAAACTTTGGATAAAATGAGGTTTAGCAGCTTTCTTGGAGAAGACTATAGGTAACTGTATTTAAAGCTCTGCTTAAAATCTCTGTATGTGATCACCTCAGAAGTATCAACAACCTCCTGCAATAACTCTACTTTTGCTTAGGAGCGAGACTAATGTATTTTTCTTGTTTTAATATTAAAAGCTCTCCCTCGGTTTTATTCCCTGGCTTTCTCTCCTGTCTGTCTTGTAGAATAAAGTTAATTTTGTGACTGTTAAGTTCGTTTTGGCTTTTTTCCTTTATGGCAAAGCTTGATAAGAAAGAGTTAAAATAAGGGTGAAGTTGAAAGTACATGCTAATAGTCTGAGACAAACATGCAATTTATATGTAAGGGTGGGAGTAAAGGAGGACAAATCAGAACTTGTAAACTGCACAAACTAGCTTTATTCCAGTTTTTTTGTGGTCTAATTCCAGCTGTGTCACAGAACTACAAATCCTAAGAAATAGCTAATAGGGATACACAAACTAATATCTTGAACTGATATGTAAGGGTAAAATGGATGTGATTGATTTGGCTTCCTGCAGTAGAGCAGAATGACGGTTTTGTGCCTTAATGGTGTACCTACTTTGTCTTCACTGGGAGCTAATCAAGGTTGTGAAAAACAGTTGCATATTAGTCATTTGACTACAGGTTGAATTGTCATACTAGTTTTTCTAGAATACAATTATTGTATTAGTGGATTTAATGTAATTAAGTGCTTATTTAAGCACTGTGTTAAGATCCAACAATTAAATTTTCTTTGCTTCTTCCTCTTTTATCATTAAACCAGTGTTTAATGTTGCTTTTGCTTAACATTGGATTTATTTCAGTGAATGGGGAAAATGAAATGATTTTTCACTTTTTAACGTTTAACTTGATTAAAATTCACAGCTCACTTGGAGTATTTAACGCTTGTCCTAATGTGATGCTGAGGTATATTGAGGGCTGAAGATGAAAGGAGCACCTGCCATGTCTTACTGTCTTCGGCTTCTTTACAGTGCTGCCTTGTTGCATATGGATCAAGCAGCATTGTACAGGGCTATGAAGGCACTGAGTCTTCTCTGCCAAACAGAACTATCTTTCATCTGATTTCACTTTTAGCAGGGCTGTTTCTTTGGCTTAATTACTGAAAATGCTGACTTAATTTGAAACACAAATGCTACTTGTCTGTAAATTAAGTCCTTTAGTTCTTGTGGATTGCACAGTTTCTCCTTTTACCCAAGTATGCCATGTTTTAAAGTTTGGAACCATGTTTTAATTGTGGTTTTTTTGTTTTTTATGACTTTTCTGTTGCTGGAGACAGCCTGCTCTTTCATAGCTCAGTTTTTCAAAGCTGTGTTAAATAGTGAACAGACTTAATCCTCTGCTGTTTTTCTCTTTTCTTTTTAGAAAATAAACAGAGTTGTGTTTGTTGGCAATTTTTTGCGTGTGAATACTTTGTCGATGAAGCTTCTTGCGTATGCACTGGATTACTGGTCAAAAGGCCAGCTGAAGGCCTTGTTCCTAGAACATGAGGTATGCTGGGGTTCATTTATCTGTGTGTGTTGTTTCACCATAAATCAAAAGTGCATGTGTGAGTAGCTCTCCTGTGATAGCCCTGAGGCACAAAGTACTCAATAAACATTAGAACCGAGAGGAGGCTTGTCGTGCTGAATTGGTGCTCTGGGAACTGCTCTCTGCCAGGGAAGGACTTCAGTCCCTTGGGGGTACCTCAGTTCACCCTGTGGATCTTTGGAGAGGGACAAGAAAATGTTAAGCTCTGTGCCCAGGGTCAACAGTCTTTCTGGAGTTTGGGTGGAAACAATAGTAAGTACTGTATTTCAAAGAGTACAGAGATCTAAAGCTTGTGCCTTTGAAACAGGCCCATTGTTCTCTGCTGGGCTTGAGCAACATCCTGAAAGTTGAGACTGCCTTTGACAAGACCAGCTTTCATACCACCACAGACCCCTCAGAGCTGTTGTAGGGCTTTTATTCTCTCAGACTAACCTGCTTTGGGGCAGCTTCTGCCATCTACATCAGTATGTAATGCTGAGAGTTTTCACCTGTTTTAATCAAAATACAAGCAAACCAGTATTAATTACAGGTGCAACTGTGGGGAGGTATGTGGCTTCTCGGCACTGGGTTGGCAATTCTTGTCCTCAGTTTGTTGGTCTGCAATTATTACAGCATTAAATCTGTTCCACTTCAGCTGTTTCTCACAACTTTTTCCTTTCATTGCTTATCCCAGGACTGTGCCAGTGTCTGCAGTAACAGTAGAATATTCTGTGTTAGTTCTTCAGATTTTTCTTGTGTAAATGTTGAACTCTTGCATTTAGTCAAGTGTATATTCCAAACACTTCAATATTTCACAGTTATAGGGAGAGGGAACATTTCACTTCTCCACAGGGGAGGGGTCATCCAACAGGAGAATGAGGTAAGTAGACAGTCAAAAATTGTGAGGTGCAGTTAGTTTAAGAAATTCTTGACTTGTGCTTTAGGAACTGTGTTGCTATGGGTATTGAAAATCTTTTGGCAATCAAAATATGTAGCTTCTGTAGGAAAAAGGAACAAAACATGATTTCCATGCTTTAGGAGTCACTGATACCTGTCTTAGAAGCCCTGCAGTGTATGGTGAGGCTTGGTGTGAAATTCCCTGAAGTTAATCTAGATATGAGGGATAGAATGTTTGTTTCACAAAGCCTTAAAAAATTACAGTATATTAGATATTAAAAGTGTATGGTGTGCTTTCTGTAGCATTAGTCCCATCACATGATTGTTGTACTAAAATGTGAGTGGTGCAAAATTCAATACCCTACTTAAACCTGAATTTCTTTTATTTTTTTTGTTTGTAACAGGGATACTTTGGAGCTGTTGGTGCTCTGCTCGGGCTGCCAAATTTCAGTTGAGATCCCAGATGTCACTACACTGAACTGTTTTCCACCTGAACGACACCTGTTTATGGCAACGGGAATTAAATCTGGGGAGGGGAGAAGAAAACAGCCCGTTTTCTGTTACTGTTTTTAAGAAGTGATTAGCTACTGAGTATTGCTGTTCTAAGGAAGGGGGTTTCACTCTGGGCATTGGAAAGTGAACTGTTTGTGGTTATCATTTGTGTTCTTTGGTACATGGAGCCAGTAGTGAACTCGTAATATGCAATACATCCTCTGAAAACAACCTTCCAGACGAAGGAATGCCAAACCGTTAAGTGCTCAGCACGAAAACATTGCAAGTTTACTCCTGAGGCTTTAGGCCCATCAGTTTTATTTATAATTAATGAATGAAAAATTATTTTCATTAGTTATAGTATATTATGAGCACAGTTTCCCATGTGTACTTACAGAAAACAACTTTAAAAACAGCGAGGTACTATCTACAGGATGAGGAAACTGTAGACAATTACTTCCCACAATAAGAATGGTAATTATTTTATTTTTATGTCTAATAGAAATAATGCTTTAGTTTTCAGTGGGAAGAATAGAAACACAAAGAATCGGCCAAAGCAACAGATTAAGCAGTTAATGTTTTGAAAGTTTCATGAGGATATGCTCTCTTCATTTATTTGAAAATTCAGCTGGTATTTTGGAAAGATCCCTCTGTCTTTGATTGAAAAGAATCTAGTGATTAATGAAGGCAGGTTTTGGGGGTTGGTTTTAATGTTGGGGTTTTTTTGTTTGTTTGTTTTTTGAGGACATGACTTCCAAAATGCTTCCTGGATTTTCTTTTTTGGTCTCTTTTATCAGTCTTGCCATCATGAATCATTATTTGTAAAGGTACCACAAAACCTGAGAGAACTGAAAAGGCTTTATAAAATAGACTAAATGTGGGACCTCATAATTCTGATGATTTGGCTCACTTCTGTGGAGATTTGGAAAATTTTGGCTACTAGCTTGAAATTGTGATTTCTACTTAATTTTGTAACAGTTGATCAGAATCTAATTAGGTGTTGAAAATGAAAGGTTGTTAGCTTACTTTGGATTTGGGAAGTTTGTTTTTGAAAGTTGAGGACGGCATCAGAGTTTGTATTGCAGCACCAAACGGACCAATATTTAGTGCACTTGCAATATGGAACATCAAATTGTGGCCTTGGGATAAAATCCATACTCTGCAACTGATCTTTGGGGTTTTCTGTAGACTTTTAAAATTTACAGTTGTGATTATTGTAATAAGTTTAGTCCTGAAGCCAGGGCATGAGATCTTAAACTTGCAAAACAATTATACAGTCATTAGCTACATGAATTTTTGTGGACTAAAGAGCTACCCAATTTTATTATATTTTCATGTTAAATATTTCCTGTATGTGCATGAGGAGCAACCAGACTAGAACACATTGATATCTTGGGGTTTAAGGTATTTTTACAACTGATTGCTCAAGTATTCCACAGCATGGCTGTGTTGTATTTACAAATACATCCACCTAGTGTGTTAGAAACCCCATGTGCTATTTCAGTCTTCTCTTTCTTACAATTCAAAGCCCCATACTTACATCATAGGTTATCTTTGAAAATTTTCTGTGCTCCTGTAAGAGTACAGTACCTTAGAGTAGGCAACTCATGAAGCTCAATTCCAATTGCAAATGCAATTCCATTTAATGTTGCTTTTCCCAGTACTTGTACTCCATTTCCATTGTGCTTGCTTTGATGTTTCACTTTAGACATAAGCAACTGCAAATCACATCACAGTTCAGCTGATCTAATGCTAAATCAGAGCACTTCAGAAAATAAGCGAAAGTGGTTTTGATAGAATATAAATGCTGTATATATTGTTCTTTTGGGTTATGATTGACTATCAAAAGTAAACTTTATTTGGTTATAAAACTACATATAAAGTGAATTTTCTGAGTGTTCTGACAGCCTGCTGAAAATTTTGCAAACTAACTGCATATTTTATTTGCAAAGTGAGGTACTTTAAGACATGTACTACAGCTCCATTAGAAGCAGTTCCTTTAGACCATGTTTATTGCTACTTCACTTCTCTTTTGGTGATACTGAGAGTCCTTTTGAAGCAGTAGTTAAAACTACTTGTATTTTTAACCAAAAGCACACACAGAAGATGATTTCCTAATATCCGTGGTTAATTAAACCCATTGAAATTGATGTGCCCTAAGATACATTTTTTAAGTAAATTGTACAGAGCTACAAAATACATACGTGGAGTAATTCTTGAATAGCTGTACTGTATAGAAACTACTGTGAGAATCAAAAAGTATGCCCTACCTCTGGTTTAATTCCCTTGAGCTTCTAAAAAAATTGACTTCCTATTTGCTAGTTTTATCAGCACAATTGTTACTTCATTACAAGAGCAACCAGAGCAGTTGTCAAGCCCTACTGTAAAGCCCAGGGTTCCTGTATTTAAGCCACATCTTTGAGTTTCATCTCATTTTCTGTCAGCTTAGAACTTGTTATTGAGTCCCCAAAGAGTGACTACCACCAGGAGAAATGCTGGCATCACAAATAGTTGCAAGATAAGCCTCAAAGTATTTTCTTTGAAATTCTCTTCTAAATAGGTTGAAAAGGATTGTTTCTTTCATACAAATCACTGAAGTAGCTTGCTTCTCCTCATCTTTGTTTTTACTTTCACCCTTGCCATTTCCTCAAAGCTAACTGGTTGAAGCAGCTTTAGGGTGAATGGATGCAATGTGATGTACCACAGTAGAGAAAATTTGGGGTTTTCTCAGGACTACTGTTGTCTTCTCAAGTGGAACCACTTCTCTAGAGGAAAGTTCTGTAATACTTCTGAAGTAAAATGCAAAACTCATTTTGAATGTGTAATCATTTTCAGCTCAGCCATGTGAGTGCCTTTTAATTTTTTTCAAATAATGCCAACTTTAACGGTACTGGGACTTTGTCCATGAGGTTTTCTTAATGGCTGTTACCAGAGAAATGGCTGGTAATTTTATTGGCCATGGAGATGGTCCCTTCAATCCAGTGTAGCAAGAGATGCCAGGAAAACAGCATCAGGTTTCTGGTTTCCTATCCCTGGAGCCCTTATCTTGGGATAATGCTTTTGCATTCCTTGGTTTCATCTCTCCAGCTTGATCTTTTTAAGTATTACACACAGTTTTATTGTATCAGTGTCTCCCTAAAAATCATGCAGGTTTATAGTGAGATAGGTACTGTTTATTTCTGAACAGAGAAATTCAATTTTAGATGAAGTTATTCCAGGCTATTAAACCTAACTGCTTCCAGCTTTCCAATTCTACTTGGCTAACTGCAGATTGAATGAGAGAGGAACTCCTACAATACATTTTGAATATTTAACAGGCTGGAATGAGCACATCATCAGTGTTCTTTACTGAAGCTAGCAGAGATTTAAGTATAAACACTTCTTCATTCTTTTTAGTAAAGTGTTGATATATATAGCAGTTCATAGAGAAACTGCACTGATACAGTCTCTGTCATTAGTTTGGTCAGGATTTCCAGGGGGTGTTCAGACCTGTCTTCTGAAGATCTTTCCCTCTCTCAAGCACCTGTGTGATTCTGCCAACACCTCAGTTCATAACTGGAGAGTTACAGAATGGAAAGAACATGAAACCATGCTGTCCCACTTACTCTTAAGGCTGTACAGTAAGAACAAAAGATCTGTTCTGGCCTCTCACAACCCTTCAGAAATACTGTGACGTTCCTACTTGCATTGGAGTTGTTGGTAGTACACGTACAAGGTGCCTTAAGGGCTGTAATACTCTTTGTTTCTGTCCACTGTAGGTCTTCAGAGAACACCTGCTTCCACAGAAGCTGCAATAACTTCTCATTTCTAAATGTTTCAGAATAACAGTGGAATTTTAACATTTGAAACTAATCAAGTGGTCTTTTTCTGGAGCAAAGCTGTGCCAGATAAAGACTAGATGGTGTCTTTTGCATTCAGTGATTAATTTACATTAATGAATAAATTTACAGTCAACCTCTATATAAATATCACTTTCACTGTTCACATTCTGGATATGGGTATCACTGTAATCCCGAGGAAACAGTTCAGTTGAGTTAAGAACAGAAGTGAAGGTCAGTGTTGTTCTGTTGAGCTAGTTTTGGTCAGCTTTTTTATCCTCAGTCCATTTAAACACGTAAGACTAATTCTTTCCCCTGTCACTATTTTCCTATCTACATCTTTTTTATAGATTATGTAGGCTTAAAAAACGTGTAATACACTAACAGAGCTTTGCTGAGGTTAAATAGTGAACAAAATCTGTGGGTCAGGTTAGAAGTGTTTGACCAAGACCTGCAGGTCACAGAGAAAGGCTCAGGATATGCTTGACACAAACAGTTACTGTTTGGTTGTATTTTTTTATTTCCCATTAACACACAGTTAGAGGGGGTAAACTTCACAGTCATTGTGGATAAAATGGGTGAATTTAGTCTTCAGACATGACCATGGGAGATTAAAAAATGCTTTATGACAGAAGGATAAATCCTGCTTACATTGTTTTTAAGTTTCACTGATATTTCAAAGTACATCACCAGTATTTTGTCATCTGTGTTTAAATTCTCTAAGGTTAAAAAAAGCCTGCAAATAAGCTTGTTTTATTAGTTTTGTTTACTTCACACATGTAAAACATACTAAGTATTCTAGAAACACACTTTCTGAAACATCTCAAAAGATGCTGTAATCTATTTGTAATTATTAATGTGCTAATGGAATGTGTTTGAGCAGGCTCAGTTTGCATAACTGAGTGCCAAATCCTGCTCACTCTAGTTACTTGAGTAGATGATTCTTTTAAACTAATGAGCAAGATTTGGCCTCAGGGTCTCCTGCCTGGTGACCACTTTGCATATTCCTGCTGGTGCTAAATCATTTGTTAAAAATAAAGATTCTAAATAGAAATTGTATATAAAATATTTATGGCCTGGTCCTTTTGACGGAGTTAAAATTTATCATTTGCCAATACTTTCTGGCCTTATTTCAAGTTTCCCCTTTGGGTTTGTTGGGGTTTTTTTGAGTATGTGCACTGTGTGTGTTAATGTGGCAAATCATTGGCAGGTGTGGCTTCCTGTGCTGCTTTCTGTAAGGTCCATAATGTTCCCATGGTGCATTAGGATACAGATGACTTTTCACTGCTGTATTTCCATGTTATCCTTCATCTTCTTGTTGCAGCTATTTGCACAAATTGTCTCAAATAGAACTCAATTGGCATTTGTTCTCTGCTAAAACTTCCAAGAAACTCAGCCATTACTGAAAGCATTTCGGGAAGCCATTGAGAATTGAGAAATACCCATTTAAAGTAATTTTAGAATCTAAATGTGGTACTTAGCCTTGCCTATAAAATGAACTGGAATATAGTGTGTCAGTTGCTAATCTTTGCTATTACTAGCATTTCACAATTCTTCTAGCATCAATTTAAGAACATTGTAAATACAGGCTTTGGGAGGAGGTATATTAGTTCCAGATTGTGCATTGCAAAAGAGTTTATAAGACTAGTGAATTAGTATTTTGAGACCTATTAAATTACAACATCTAGAACATGAAAAAGAGCGTGCTGGTGTTAGGGCATAGAGGGCTTCTGATAATCTGCACTTTTACATTCTTGAGTTTTGGCATTTTAACAAACGAGCATTTAATTTTCCAGCTACTGTCTCGTCATATGCAGGCCTTGTAATCACCAGTTGCTGTCTTCAAACATTTGTTTTAGTTAGCAAAGCAGGCAGGCAAATTGATGACTTGTAAACCCTTGTAGGATGAAGTTCTCTGAAGAGCCATTTGGTTAAGTTGCCTTATTCTATTACATTGCACTCATGGTATGTCTCCGCTTTCTTGTTTACTGTTCAGACACTGAAGATGTGATGTAAAAATACGTGCTACAAATTTTTATTCATAAATTACTGATGAATACCTTTGTGTCACCTGTTAATACAGCTCTTGTAAATGATGCCTTTATGCCATCTGTAATACAGCTCTTGTAAATTGTTTAAATTATTTTTGTTTTTATAGATTCTCATTATTGAATGTACAGATTAGATCCCTTTAATATGTCACTGAGTAATTTGATTTGGGCCCAAATATGGCCAATGCTGTAATTCATCCCATCAAAACTGTAAATAATTCTTTACTGCTTGTTTGCATGAATGAAGTCTGGATTTCATTTGCCTTGTCACAACCCAACTCCTCTGTCATGGGCCTACTTTTTACAGTTTATTTTCCTGGGTTTATTACCATTTGTTCTGTACGAATGTTGAAACAGTACTTTGTCTTTTCCTAATAAATAATTTGAGATTATTCATTGTTGGCCTGCATTTGTGGGGATTGAGGGAAGGGATTTCTGGGTGTGTTCTTTTCTTTCAGCATCATAAATTGCTGTGATGTTTGATGCTTGGAGTTGTGGAACATTTTTATGCTGTGGCAACATGACTGGTGTGGTTTCAAGCTCTTTTCTTCCTCTAATGAGCCAGTTCTTCACAGCTCTTAGATTCAGGTCCTGTTTGTAGAAACATTGGATGTCCCAAATAATGTTTAGTTTTGCAATATTGAAGGATAAAGTGTGCTGTGAAGGCACTGGAAGCTTTCCCCTTCCAAATTAACTTGAGAGCACCTGCTGCTTCCTGCACATGGCTGGGTGAATCACACTGGCATTTTACTGTTGAATAAAATACTTCATGTATAAACAGCACATTATATATAAGCTAATTACTCCTCTGTTGGAATTGCCCTTTGCTTATGTTTTCAAAAGCCCAATTACATTGTCCTGTAGTTGTTCTAACTTGGATGCCTGGTGGGCAGGAAGTTGTGATCAGCAAAGCCTGTGCCACAGCAGCGCGCTGGCAGTGCACCTTGTGACAGGCTTGCTGTGTCAGGGATGGTTCTTCAGGGATGGTACAAATATTTTAGCCATCCAAACCACAAATCTTTGCTTTAAACTGCCAAAAATGGTAATTCCCTTCTGTGTTGTATCTCCACTGAGCCTGACAAGAGGAGCTCTGCACCAGGGAAGTTCCTTTACAAGTTGAGAGGGTGCTGATGTGTTCAGTGTGTCTTTTCTTTTTAGTGCAGAAATGCCTCTTAAGAGTGAGTTGCAGTAGCCCTTTGTGGAAGCTGGTTTGCATTTCAGCTGGAGTCCTAAACTGATTGCTGGTGCAGCCCTTGTGCAAGCTGAGGGGACAGGGCAGGCTGTGTGAGCTTCATTTATTCCTATTTTAGCTGTTGATCGAATTTCTTTTTTAAAGAAGTTTCTATGAAACAACTTCCTGTTACTCTTAAGACTATCCAAACCAGCTGCATTTGAATTTTTGTTGGACTTAGAAATGCAAACCTCTGCATTTAATAATACAATTTCCCTCTTTTTAGAACTACAGATTAAAAATTGTTTGCCTTTTGTCCTGGAGTGCAACCCCCCTGCTCGAGGGGTCTGTCTGCCCATCAGCAGGTGTTCAATAAGTAGATCCACTTTGCCATGTTGGGCTAGAGCACAGAAAAGTAGTGGCAGTCACCTTGTGCACTGTGTGTGGGAGTGCCAGGGTTGGCCACATTTCTGCTGTTCCCAGCCCTGAGGGAGCAGGCAGAGGTTGACCAAGATCTACAGGTTTATGGCTGCTTGGAGATCAGCCTGCAATCTGTGAGTAATACGGTGTTTTCCTCCCTTTCCTGAAGGGGCTGTGTTAGTGTATAAAAGGTTGAGTCTTTCATAACCCAGGTGTGTCCAGATAATGCAAATTATTGAGCTGCCTCTGGCATAATCTGTTCATGTACTTTTTATATCACAGGCTTTGGTTTGGTCTGGTTTGCTGTTCATGGAGAGTTACTGATGTCATTTGATAGTAGACAATACAAATTCACAGGAAAAATTCCCTTGTAGGTGTAGAAGGGTTTACAGCAGCACTTTAAGAGGAAAAGGCATTGCTTTTCGGACTTGTCCATGTTGAAGAGCTGCTCACAGGGTGTGGGCAATGCTGAGATGGTGCTTCCAGCCAGCTCTAGGACTTCAGGCATGGCTGGGGTGGGCAGCACAAACCCTCCCATGGGTGCCTCTCTCCTTGCTTTCCACCAGGATGTTGCTGTTACTCCATTATCCCGTGGTTAAGCAGAGATTTGAGAAATGGCTTTACCTTTCAGGAAAGGCTCGTTGCTGAGCTGATGGTGTGCACGGACACCCAGGAGTAGAGTGCATAAGGATAAGGGTGGAAAAAGGTACAACCCAAACAAACTCAAAGCCCCACAGTCAGTAAGACCCCATACTTTGCAAGTTGATACCAGGGGAATTGCAAGTGTGCAGCATCTAATAACCTGATCTCCTTTCTGGTCATTCATTTTATTTCTTTTAAATTTGTGATTGATCGAGCTTCCAACCTGGGGTGTTTAATGGCAGCCAGTTTTTAAGACAGCCACTGCTCACCATCCTCTGGGAACCAGTGTGCTTTCCATTACCTGCCCCTCTTTCCCAAATCCATTGTCCCACAGGTGTTGGTGTAGGGGAGCCACAGGCAGGGCCATCTGGCAGGTCCTGCTCTAGGCTGAGGTGTAACGTCAGCTCCTGCCTCAGCCAAGAAAGGTGAGGAATTTCAATAGCATGAAGATATTTTTCTTGTAAACTTACGAAAAGGGTCACTGATTCTCTCCATGTCTGAGATGAGGTGTATTGCTGACAGTTGGAGGCTGTAGCTCTCTTGAGGTGTATTGCTGACAGTTGGAGGCTGTAGCTCTCTTGAGGTGTATTGCTGACAGTTGGAGGCTGTAGCTCTCTCAGCTTTTCCCAATTAATCCATTACTACACCCTAGCTGTGTCTGGTATTTTTTGGGTGCTTGTCGTCTCAAAACTGAGACCTGCATGAGACAGGAAAACACTTTGATCCTGCAGTTCTTGCATCCTTTGAGGGTTTGATTCTGCTACCACAGGAAAACAGACCATGTGGAGGACGGAGTAAAAAAACCTTCAGACAGACAGATACTCAGCCCTGCTATAGGGCAGCTTTAAAAAAATGTGTTCCAGCTCCCACCAGGAATGAGTTGTGGATGTTATAAGCATTTTTCACACCAAACACTGCTGCTCTTTGCTCTGAAGGGTGAGAATGGAACCTCTGGGGATCTCATAGAAGGGGTGTGATTTCAAGTTCTCCATTTTCAGCTGCTTTTCTCCCTCACACTGGAACCTTGCACAGGGAAGGGGGGCAGAGAGTTGCCAATGCAAACAGCTCTGCTGCCAGACCAAGAGAGGAGCTTTAGGCAAACATTACAGTACGCAGAAGGCTCCCTTAGCACACAGACACAGTTACAAAACACTCCACAGCATGTTCCAGCCTTCAAAATTAATGTGGTATTAATTATAGTGGTATTAATTTTAAGCTGTTTGCTGACAGTTTGCTAGCTATGCTCTGTGTCCTTTTTCTCTCTATCAACTAACAAACCCAAGATTAATCTTGACACAAAAATAACTGCTCATTTCCCACCCCAGGCTCCATAGGCACTGCCTCAGTACTGTAATTTCCCCCATAGGATCAGTTGGGGTGGGTGGGAATCCCCTCCTGCCTGTAGCCCAGGACAGTGACACTGATGCTCACCCATGTGGTTTTGCATCATAAAGGTGTGGCGTTTAGGAACAGTTCAGTTGTGTGGTTGGCAGTGGTGGGGGTATGGTCTGACTCAATGATCTTAAAGGTCTTTCCCAGCCTAAATGTTTCTATGTCTTCCTTTGACTGGTAGTGTTCAAAAAACATGTAGATGTGGTACTTATGAACATGGTTTAGTGGTGGACCTAGCAGAGCTGGGTTAATGGCTGGGCCATGATCTAGAGACACATGTATTTCTAATTTAGCTGCCTCTAGCATCTCTTCTAGAAGACCTCTAACCCTGGGTTAGATTTACTGGATATTAAAAATATCCAGTGAACCCTCAAAACCCTTGATAATTTGTGTGAGACCTAAATTACCCTTATTGTTACAGTTTAGCATCTTGTTTCAAGTCTGCATCTCCTTATCATCATCCCATTATTAAATATATATGCCACCCATCAGAGGCATTTTTATACCTTGACCAAAACACATTTTTGAAAGCAAACTTTCATATCGAAAGTGTGGGGTCTTTTTAAACCAGCCCAACCCAAACTCAAACTTTCTTAATAAGTGAGAGTTTGACTGTTTTGCTCCAAGCAATGTGCTTGAAAGAGCTATGACCCCAGTTGTGGAGCTCTACCTTGAAAATTGACCTGTCCCTGGTCTGTACTTGCAGCAGCTCTTCTAAGTCTGCTGGAGCAAGGAGACCCCAAACCTGCCTCGGTCACCAACTCAACCATCTCTTAGTTTATGCTGCCTTCTGCAGCTCCTCCTAGACATGGTGGTTGGTTCCAGGTGGGCTTCAGTGGGAGGTTGAAACCCCTAAAGAAGTGAAGCTATCTCAGAACTGTTCTAATGTTATCTTCAAATCTATTTGCTAAGTTTTGTCAAACTACGTTTTATCTGACTGAAACAGTACTCTGGGACACTTGGTTGATCTGGCAGCATTGCCATGGACATGGGGGTTTGGGGTGTGTTCCCACCCTGCAGCCCATCACTCAGGGGGGCTGCACCTTGTGCTGGCCCTGGGGAACCTCTCCCATCGTCCCAGGGATGGTACAGACAGGTCACAGCAGTTAATGGTGCAGCTCAGGAGCATTTGATCTGAGTCCTGCAGTGACGTACAGAAGCAGGTTTAATGTCTCCTCAGAGCAGGCAGGACGTGTAAGCAAGCCTGACACGTGCTGCTGCTCCTGTTCCTGCTGTCAGCAAGTCCTGCACAAACCAATGGCAGGGAAGGTTGAGCCCTTGCTTCTGGGAGGTGAAACACTGGCTCAGAGTTTGGCTCTGAGGACCAGACATGGTGTTGAAGGTAAAGCTGGGTTTCACAGTCGGTGGGATCCCGTGTTTAGGACGTGCTGTTTAACCTAAAAAAACGTGTTACAATGTGATGTGATGGCACATTAAGGCTTTTGGTCGCTCCTCATGATATTTAATTAACACATCACTGGTCTCTAGTCACTGGAACAGTCTCTGCAGTTATTGGAACAGATTTTTCCAAATCAGAGGGTGTCAACAAAATACTAAGAGAAGTGTCGCACTCGAAGCCTCTTTCCCTGTTGCTGCAGCTCACTCTGATGGGAAGTGTTGCTGGAGAAAAAAAATTCCAGCATTTTCAGAGAGGTTCCCTAACAGCCCTTTCACCAGATACGAAAGTAGACGTGTTGAAATAACACTTGTCACTTAACATGTTTGTTTGAAATACGATTCTAGTTTAGAGTATCATTCATGATTTCATTCAAATCCCTGTGTTCCCTGAAGAAACACGAGACTGCTCTCCCACCCTCTCCAGCTCCCACGCATACAACAACAGTGCTTTACTCAAAGGGAGTATCTCTTTCAGACTCTTAAGAACTTGCTGCTTGGCTCTTCGTTCTCTGTCTTCAGAGACATGTCATCCTCTTGAGCTGCCAATTTTTAGCCTGGTATAAGATTATAAATATATCATTCTGAGACTATGAAAACTAAAGGATTTTGTTTGTTTAGGATTTTTTGTTGTGGTGTTTTTTTTTTTTTTACATATTTTACTTTTAGAGAATTTCCTGGGAAACTGAGTGCATTTTATTTTAATAATAAATTAAATAAATAATTTGTTCAGCTCTTAAGTCTGCTTTCCCTGCTACTTGGCATGGATGATCTTTGTGTAAATTGCTGGAAAACATGCTTTCGTTCTTAAAATACTATTTTTCAATCCTTTTTTATTGAAAAGGTGGAGTTTTTTGCAAGGTGACTCCCTCATGCCTTCATGGAGCAGCTCTGCAGGGCACAGCCTCTTCTCAGCATGTCACTAGTCATTCCTCAAGGGCAGAATTGTTGCTATGGGTCTGGCAAGCACTACATCTGGTCCAGTTTATTATCTCTAGCTGTGGCTGCCCCTGAGAGCCTGCAAAGGCTTTGTGTCTGCAGCACTGCATTTTTGGGCTTGGCCCCGGCCGTACACACATCCCAGTGCTCATCAACTCGGATCTGGCCCCAGTGGAGCCCAAAGGTGCTCACAGCACCCACCACAGAGCCTTCAGAGCCAGGCTGTGACTGAGCCCGGGCTGTGCTGGGACACTTGAGTGTGGTTTGTAGGTGAGCCAGCTGGTCCTGGCTGGACTAAATACCCCTTGGTGCCCCAAGTGCTTGGCACGGCTGTGTTTCTGTCACACACAGTGAATAATTCGGACAGTGGTGCCAGTAAAAGCACTGCCATGATGCGTGTGAATAGACAGAGAGAGCAGAGGGAGGTGTGGTGGGCTTTGGTAACCCTGAGCACTGGCTACCTTCCCTTCGCACAAACACTGCAGAGTGATGAAGTGAAACTGCTCAAACAAGTTTTCTTTAGTGATTTAGGCTATATAGAATCTTCCTTAAGCCTCTAAAGTGTTTCCACAAAACCTGACATTGGTCTTTCTAAGTGGCCTATTGCCGCCTTCAGCCCTGGTGCTGTTCCTGATGTGGATCTGTGTTCCCTCACCACAACAGCGCTCTGGCCAGAGCTAATACCTTTCCTTCTAGGGCAGCAGCTCCTGGATCTCTCCCCATGCACGCCCAGGGGTTCTGGTTCAGGGTAGTGCCTCGTGGTGGAGCTGAAGGAAGTGCCTCCAGCTGGTGCTTACATTCAAATGTTTGCACTAGCATATTCCCACCCGGCTGCCTGAACAGCAAAATATTGAGTTCAGTGCACTCTCACTACTTGATGTTTTTATCATTTAAGGCTTGAGACAACTTGTAAATGCTTAAAATAGCACGAAAATCCGTGTGCTGGCACAGACTCCCAGCCGTATTGGAAGGCTGTCTGCTGTTCGCCTGGAGTGGAAGTTTCATGTGTTCCAGAGAACAATTATGGTACGGCAAACTTTTAAATAACCAAAGCTATGTGGCCATTATCATTTAAAGGGAAATCCATAGCTTAAGGGTGTCAGAATAACAAGCTGATTTACAAGTCAGAATTGATGAGCAACCAGGTGTCCATCATGTGACTATCTTGGCCTCAGAGTATTCCATTATAGGACCACCATTGATATCCACAATTTTTTAAAGGTATTAAATGAAACGGGGTTTTTTAATGTATATAAATTACAAATAGCTGCACTATTTCCAGGTTATATGTATCCCAAGAATGTAGTATGTACCATAAACTTTCCTGAGTGAAGGAAGGAGGAAGCAAGGAGAAGGGTTATGAGGAGCAGCAGATGATTTACTCCCAGCAGCAGCTCAGCTGTGGGAGCAACAGCTTCTCCTGAAACAGGGAGATGAACCTTGTCAAGTTCATCATGCAGGTCTTTTCACATGGACAAGCTAAGCCCACCCTTTGTTTTATCAGCCCTGGCCCTGGGCTTTTCCAGGACTGCATTTTCCCAGCCCTGGATGCTCCAGATGAGGTGCTCCCCAGAGCAAAGCAGGTCTGCCCTTCCCCTGCTGGGAAGCAGCTCCTCCCTGCAGAGGTGCCAGAACTGGGAGGGCTGTGACTGCTGCCATCAGTACCTTGGTTCTCACTCACTGCTCCCCGAAGGTGTCCTGCCTTTGCCAACAAGGAAATGTGTGTTTGCTTGGGAAGAAATGGGAATGGTGGCCTGTGCGTGACCATCTGCCTGTGTCTGCCCTGCCAGGACTCCAGTGTAAGGTACCACAGCTCCTCCCAGGCTCTGAGCTGGTGCCTGCAGCCCCCTGGTCTGGCACGCAGGGGAGGGCATATGCTGGCTGGTGTTTTTTGGAAGCAATGAATCCGAAATAGGAGAGATGGCCTTCAGCAGTCCATCTGGGTGCAGTCCCCCAGCCCTGTCCGACCACACAGACAGTGCCCAGAGGGTGGGAAGTACCAGCCCCTGTGAGACAGGTGTGAGGCTGCTCCCTCAGAAGGGACCCAAGAAAACATGATTCCCAATATACCTGTCTCCATTCACACCGTGCTCTTGGTCCTGCCTTATATAATTTATCCTAAAATCTTGGTTGAATACTCTTCCAGAGCTAGACGTGACCTTCCTATTGCTGTTTGTAACAGGGGGATGTGACTGGGCTAGGAGAGGCATGGGCTGCCTTTATCACTGTGGTATTTTAACTAGTGTTACGGAAAACAAATAGCAAGTTTGCTCTGTGCTCTGAGACTGAACATTAACTGGGGATATCTGATCGAGTTACAGCCTCCCTCTGCCAGTGAAGCTTCTCCCTTGGCATGGGTTGTTTTGGGAAATGATAGCTTTAGGTGTCATTTAGTGGGAAGGAAGTCTCTCACGTTGGTATCCAGCAGCTGAGATGGCCAAATTGTGCATGTAAAGGAAAATCAGCATTCCCTCTTTCCCGGAGCCTCTCGGCATGTCCCGGTGCCGATGCCCAGCCCTGCCCATGGCAGGCAGACACAGGACACTCCTTGGCTCACTTGGACGGTGTGCCGTGAGTGCTGCCAGAGGCCTTTGGCTAAGTGATAAGCTGCTTATCTTCAAACTGTCTATTTTTTATTTAACTCTGAATAAATACTTCTCTGTGCTGGCTAATAAAGTTGTCTCCTTGGGCAAAAGAATGACTGGAGTTTGACCTTATCTGTTAAATCATTCTTTATCTTCTTTTTAACAGTATGCACATGACCATACACCCCTTTAAATCCTCCTGAGAGAGACTGGCAGTATCCAAACACATGGTTACCAGCTGCAGCCAGCAGCTAAAACATCACACCCATGGTCTCTTCAGGTGCAGATGAAATCCAGATGCACAAACACTTGAGTTCTCCACAAGGGAGATGCTAAATGATACATAAAACCATTGTATCTTGGCTTTTAATGTTACGGACACGTTCAGGTTATTTTTGCAGCAAATCTAATGACTACTTGCTGGTGGGTTTTTTTGGTTTTTTAAATGTATATTGTTTTACCATTATGCATAATTTAAAAATGCCAACGTTACTGAAATGCATCTGCTGAGGGAGGATGTTTGCTTCATCTCGAAATGGCCTGATGCTTTGGGAAATGTTTTGGCCCTCACAGGAGTCCCCAGGCGGAGATGTGAGTGTGAGAATCTTCTAGGAATGCAGAGCTCTTTGCTGCTTTTTCCTAGCACGGCTTTATTTTTAGCCCTCCTCATGTTAAAAGGCTGTGTCTGGGAAACAACAGGAGGTACTTTAGCTCCTTTATGTGAACAGCCTGACTGTTCATTCTTGGTGGGTTTATTTTTGCTTTACGAAACAGATTTTCTTCTTTACAGCTGCGATACCTCCATGAAATTGTAGGTGACTGCCACAGCATCACTGGGCATCAAGTTAGAAGTGAAATGAAGCAGCAGCACTGAGAGGCATCAAAACCAAAACTCACCTTGTGCTCCTGAGAGGAGCATTTGCTGTCTCCAGAAGATGCCTGCAGGGCTGGCAGTGGCTGTGGCCAGAACCTGCCCCCTGCCCAAAGCCCTGCCCACTGCAGAGGGGCTGCCTGGAGTTGCCGCCAGCAGCCCAGGGCATGTTATGGGGCTGGGAGAAAAGCTGTCATGGTAAGAGGCGTGTCAGCCATGGCCAGTTGCCTCTGGTGGCTCCTTCCTGCCCTCTTCAAACTCCCATGACCTTTTGTCATCAGTGGAAGGATATCTACACTTCCCTGGGATCAGGCTTGCAGCAGAGCTCTGCAGGTGGCATAAATTGCATGTCACTGCTTTTAGTATCAAAAAGCCCTAGGTTCTGTTAGCATCACTACAGGGAGGTGACATTAAAGGTATCAAGCATTTAATGTCCCAAAATGAACTTAAATGAGTGTGACACTGTTACTTTGCTGTTTTAGTTGCAGCTGCTCTTGATGCTTTTCCCTTGCCCTGAGCAGCAGCCATGTCCAAGTGCTGTGTGATGTTCCCAGCTGCCATGAGCCTGGTGGAAGGGAGCTCTGCTTTGCCCTTGGAGGGTTCAGGATGTCCCTGTGTCCCCTCATGTTGCTCACTGGACACTGGGATGGAAAACAGCCTCTTCTATATATGTGTCTGCCATTGGCCTTTGGGTGGCTACTTATGTCATCTTTTAGACCTAAATGCCTTCATCATGTTAAGTCTCATCTTTGTCGAAGGGTAATTCCCTAGGATGCATCCCGAATGTGGCCACCTGAACAGAACAAACTTGCTGCTCCAAGCATTTCCCAGTCAGGAAAGAGTGGGGAACAGCTGGGATATTCCTTTTGCATTTCTCCAAAACCAAAGAATTTTTGTAATGGGAGCAGGTACTTAATACTTTCTCCTCATCATGGTACTAACTTCAGCTGTCTTAGAAACACGGGCCAAAAAATCAGCTCTGCATGTCAGTTTGTTGTATCAAAAGCATTACCTGTGGCTGAGAGCTGCAGGATCTGCTCTGCAGGTCCGAGTCCCACCAGGCTCTGAGGAGGGGATGCTCAACGCTGCAGCTCACAGCTCAGAGCACTCCCTGTGCCTGTCATCCTTGGATTTCCTTCCTCTGGAGGATGTTAATTAAGCTGTCTTAATCAGAATGCAGGCTTGCAGCATCAGTCCACAACATAAGGAAGCAGCTTTAGAGACTCCCAAGGTGCTCTCAGAACTCCCTGGATGCAGCTGTGTGCTCAGTGAGGAGCATCCGCCTCGGGGGGGTTGGTGATGTACCAACTGAGGTACAGCGAGTGTGTGTGTCAGTGACACACGTGCTGGAGCAGCCTGGGAAGTGTTCCTGTGTGCTGAACTCACTTCAGCAAATACCATAAAAACTCCTTCCTGGGAGATACCAACCCAAACCTGCTGCCAGCAATACAAGTGGTGGCTGTGTGAGGCCTGCATGTAACAGCAGCCATCATCCATAAGGACCTGCCATTCAAGTCACCTCCCCAATTAATTTATTTTCCAGGGCTGATTTTGCCAAGGAGCCTCACTAGTGTTCAGCTGTGCTTTTGATACATACACAGTGGCTTCCACTTTAAAGGCATTTCATTCTCACATCCCAAACGGGGAGGAAATCTAAACTGAATGTTTGGATGTGCCTCTACTTCTTCCAGCACGCTCTTGGAAGAGCATACTTTTTGGGGCACTATTTCCAGGTGTGTAACTGAACAGGTATGTGGCAGTGGATTTTTATGTCCCCATTGCTGCTTAGAGAGTGGACATCCATAGGAAGGAAATGCCTTTGGAGCAGAGTGGTCCTCAGGTGACAGATTAATCCAAGTCCTGGAGGTCTTTTCAGTTTGAACAGTCTCTGCACAAAGCCATCACTCAGGTAGATCCCCTAACACAGGAGGAACTTCCTAGTCCAACTCCAGACTGGGCTGCTTTTTCAAAATAAATCAAAATCAAAACCCCAAACCCAACACAACCCACTGCAGATACTAAAGCTCTGCAGCACTGGAGCTGGCAGGCATGTGCCCCAGTGCACAGACCAGGAGCTCGGGAGCTCGGGGAGGCAGCCGAAGCCGCTGAGCAGATGGTTAACGCAGCGGGCTGGGAATGCAGAGGTGCAGAGCTCCCGGGATGTGCATGGCCTCGCTCCTTATTTATCCTTCTGCGCGGAGGGAACAGCTGTGTTTACAGGAGGTGAAGCCAAGCCTCGGCGCAGGGCTGTGCTCCGTGGTGGGACACCAGTGGGGGCGGCTGCCCTGAGCTCTGCTTCCCGCTCCTGCAAGAGGGATGTTCAGGAATTACCTGCAGGCTTCTCCTGTGAAGAAACTTTTCCAGTCTAGCTTAAGAGGCAAAAGCTGGGAGAACGGACTCGCTGTGGTCCTGAGGCTGGATCCGTGAGGATGGCAGCGTGGGGGAGACCCCAACTGAGGAGATGCCTCAGCGACCATGCCGGGGGCTCTGCCAGCAGGGCCTGGGATGGCTTCTGGAGAAGTGCCAGGGAAAAACGCCTCACAGGTCAGTCCAGAGGCTGCTTTAATCCCATAGTGGTGTGAATCACGCATCAGGGCTATGGCCTTGATCAAGGAATGAAAATACCTTTACTTTTTTGGCAAGTGCGCTCCCCTAATGCTGCTGTGTCGTTTGTTGCACCAAAGTGCTGCCTTTGCCCAAGCTGCTTGTTCACTGGTGGGACTGAGTGAGTGTTTTGAACTGATGGCTTGTATATAGAGCTGTGAATATTCAGATTTACATAGAATTTGATTTTATGCTCTTTCTTTAGCTGGAGTTTTGTAGGCACTTTAAAACACAACAGTGTCAATCAGCCCCTCAGTGCCCAGCAGCCCCTTCTCAGGGCACCTGAGTCATTTTTAAAGCTTCATTTTTGGTGCTTACAGAAGCAGTGAACTTGAACCAACATGTTTTTTCAGGAAGCCTTTTTAGGATGTCAAATATGATGCATCTCTGTCTAGCCACCTTCCTACAAGCCTTGCACCCTGTGCTCTGCAGCCATGTGTTAGCACAAGCAGAGGTGGGCAGAGCAGACCCTGGGGACAGTGACAGGCTGGGTGGGCAGAGCAGACCCTGGGGACAGTGACAGGCTGGGTGGGCAGAGCAGACCCTGGGAACAGTGACAGGCTGGGTGGGCAGAGCAGACCCTGGGGACAGTGACAGGCTGGGGGATGGCAGGTGTGGGGCTGAGCTGGGACCCTTCTCTGTGTGTCCCTAAGGTGAACAATGGGCAAAGGGCCTGAGATGTTCCTCCTCTCCAGCACATGGTCCCCAGGAGGGATCTGGTAGCATCCCAGCCAGGGCAAGAGTAATAAGTGCTCTAGTTACTGAAAATGGCTTTCTAGAATCTTTTTCTTTTAAAAAGCTCAGTGGGGTGCACATAACTCTTTCCACCTGGGGTTTGTGTTCATCTCACAGAGACAGGAGGTTTTGTAGCAGCATTTTGACTTGCCATTCTCTGGCCAACAGGGTGTCTCTCTCCAGCCCTGAGAAAGTGTTCAAAATTAGTCAGGAGCCCACAGGCACTTTGCTTGTTATAAGCAGGCCTTTCAGAGGTGCCAAGGGGGTGGACTGCTATTGTAAATATCCCTGTTCCTCTTTCAAAACAAGAACCAAATTACTCTTTGGGCTGAGGGTACTTTTCAGTTCACAAGTTCATTGATGCTTCTAGTGAGGCACAATTCTCTCCTCCCCTAGGATGGAGCAAAGAG
Source organism: Acropternis orthonyx (assembly GCA_035583155.1). Lineage (NCBI taxonomy): Eukaryota > Metazoa > Chordata > Aves > Passeriformes > Rhinocryptidae > Acropternis > Acropternis orthonyx. Next base: position 4,407,367 of record JAWWEU010000029.1, read on the forward strand.
GCTGTGAGATTAACTGGGGACTTTCACTGGAGGAGCAGGACATTGGGAATTGCATTTATGTGCAAGAAGTATGATTTGGGGGTCTCCAAGATCCTCAAACTGCTTTGAAAATCCTAACTTTAATTTGAGTGGGTTGGTCATGCCTCTGGCATTGGAGCACTGAAGTGTTTGTGCTGGGCTGAAGGGCAGCACCAAACTCAGTCACTGCTGGCAGTTGTGGAGTCCAGCACACTGAACCAGCACCACAGTCCACTGGAAGCAGAGGGGTTTCATCACATGTTGGCACAGGATGTGTTTGCCAAGAGGAGTGTAGAGTGTGCCTGTTACTGAGGAGCAGAGTGACACATGCTCTGCCCAGGTGGATGGTCTCTTTTTTCTGTAAAACAGGAGCCAGAACTTGAATTACAATGTGAATAAGGCTCAGCGCCATCAGGGAGCCTTTCAAGGATGTCATTGCTCAGGCACTGCTGTCTTGGGAAGGTTTGTGTTATCCCTCTGCCCCTGGGTGCCAGGAAAGCAGAAGCTCTGCCCCTGGTGCAGGAGCACATCATGAAGATCAGATGTCAGGACTCTCTTTATTGCAATGCTGTGTTTCTCAGAATAAAGTTGTAAAATAGTAGTCCTGATATTAATTGGAAAATACATATGCACACATTCACACAGACCTTGAGAGAAATAGCATATCAAAATATTTTTCGCTTTCAAAAATCACAACTTAACAAACAGAAACTCCCTATGAAGGAGTGGATACTTTTGCTTGAACTCAGCCTCTCCCTGCCCAGTGACACTATTTAGGTGGTGCTTAAAAACCCAAGCTACAGCTATTTAAAAAACCCATAGAGAACATCTCTTATTCCAAATGCAAGCTAATGGGCTTTTGGATATCTGGACTTCTGGTCTTTAAGGTATTTTAATTCTATAGAGCATTTTATGACAGCAGTCCTGGCAATTCCTTTGGCTGTTCCCTCCTGCCATCTCACATGTCCCAGAAGCACAGGCCTTTGTCCTGAGGGCTGTGCTGGTACCTGTGCTGTTGTTGTGAGATGGGCTGGAGCTGAGGTTTCTGTAGATATGAAATATGATCTGTTATTTATCAGGGAAGAAAAGTTATTTTTAATACAGTGTATTTGATAGACTCGCAATACAGCGAAGGGAGAGAAAATTAGGCATGACAGACTCCTTGCTTTCTCAAAGTAATTCTTCAAAGTGTAACTGTATTGTTTTCTGTTAGGCACTGTAAGTTATTGTGACTGAGTTCAATCATGACTGAGATATTATTAGTTCTTCTACTTAATGGTGTTAAAACTGAAGCTGATGCCAAGAAAGCAGCTATATTCAGTAGGGCAAAAGATACATTTTTTCTGCCTAATATTATTGCATCTGTTCTCTTCTAAAAACAATGTTGTGGTAAGGGTTTCCAAAGGGAAGCCTTCAGCTGTATTTCTGGGTCAAGGCAGAGGAGAAGAAGAAAATAAAGCGCCAGGAATGGTGGCCTCCCATTGTGGGATGGGGATCTGTGCAAGCCTTTCCCAGCACTGCATCCCCGGTGTTCTCAGCCTTGGAGGGCACAGGATGCTACAGCAAGAATGGCCATGGGATCCTTCAGCAAGAGGTGGGATCCCAGGAGGATGCCAAGGGCTGCCTCAATCAGATCCGTGTTTGCCCTGGTGCCCCTCCATTGCACCTGGAGGTCTGGGCTGCCTTTGGACAGGGGAGGAACTGAGCAGAGAGCTGTGCTTTCAGCCATTTGTTTCTATTTTGGGACAGAACATAAACCATGCTGGGAGCTTTCGAGGGGGAAACAGGCCAGAGCTGTTTGAAACAAACCACACTGTGCCAGTCCAACAGAGACTCCTGGGCTGAGCCCGCGCTGCTCCTGCTCCTCTCAGCACAGCACCAGCACTTCTGAGCTGCCCAGGTCTCCCTGAGAGAGGTTTAGGGCCAGGCTCTCTGGACATACTATTTAGGGAACGCAGAGTGGTTTGGCTCCATATGGGTTGGGATTTCCCCCCCTTTCTAGTCATCAGCAGAGGGTTGTGCTGGCTCAAGCCTCTTTCCCAGACACCCTTTCCCTGCCTGTGTGTATCAGGCACCAATGACTCAGGCTCTGCTGGGCTGGTGTCTGAGCACAGGGGGCCACCAAGCCCTGATTTGGGATGGAAAACCTCATGTGACTCACTCTGGCCAGGGTGACATTTCAGAACAGACAGTTGCACATGAGGAAGGAGGGAAGGAGGGAGAGAGGGAGGAAAAGAAATTTTGAATAGCTACCACCAAAAGGTCACATGATGTCAACTTGTAAGCACCAACTCCAGGTGACTTCATGGAGGAGCTGAAGAAGGCTGGCTGCTTCTTTGACAACAACTGATGCTGTGCTTAGCTCAGACATCACAGTTTGGGAAAGAAATGGGGGAAATAGATAATGTTTCCACTGGAGAACATGTAAAAGACCCAGCTGCTGCATCCCTGTGATTCCTTCTGACCTCATGGTCTCCAGCAATGACAGAGGTGACCAGCAGGAGCCTGTAGTGCTCCCACACTGGGTTGCCAGTTGAGGGGATGCTGAAACTCTCAGCACTTGGAGGAGCCCCAGAAGGGCTTTAAAATTTATAAAATTTTTATTAAATGCTAATTAAAGGAAAAACAAATTGGTCATGTTCTCCTGCTGCCTTTTCTGGTTCTCTTTCCATCTCAGATGCCACCGCCCTGCCCTGGCAGACCAGCTCCATGTTGCTGCCCAGCTGGCTGCGGCTGACCAGCTCACTGCACGGCTTGTGCTCGCTCACTGCAAGCCGCACACAAATGTACTGCTCTGTCTTTGTAAACAGGCTAAAAATACCGTGGTGCTGCTCCTCTGAGGGCCAGGGAGCTCAGAGAGGCTGGGAAGGAAGCTGGGGTCAGGCAGGCTCCGGGGAGCAGGCGTCACATGGAGGCACAGAGCCACGGGATGGGGCCCTGCAGCCCTGCACACGTGGGGGCTGGCTAGAGGAGAGACAGCACATCAGCCACAGCGTGCTGCTGCCCCGGCCCCGGCGAGCCAGGGCTGCCAGGTCTCCTTGGATTAGTGTTCATGGTGCGAGAGTGGGGGAGATGTGACTTGGAAAGCCCCAGGGCGTTGTGCTCCTCTTTGCCTGTGCTGGGTTTGGTGCTGCAATGTCCTGCAGAGCTCTAGCCTCTCCAGGCACTGCCACCCCACTCAGCTGGGGTAACACTGTCTGCTGGGGAACGCCTTTCCTGAGGGTGCCCTGTGTAAGGCTTGTGTCTCCATTTCCTCTGGGAAAGGAAGTTAGGAAAGACTATTCCTTCAGACATCCTGTTTCAGAAGGCATCAAAAGCTAATTTCTCTACTCACCACACCTCATTAAGGTATGTGACTATCCCAGCCACATCCCGCTCAGAGTGACCAGGACCTGAGTTTGGATGCCTCCCTGCACAACCGACACAGAAACATATTCCAACCAGAAACCTCATCAGGAGGTATTTCAGTTTGATAAATACGTCTGGTAGGCATTAGGACCTGGAATATTTTTGGATTTTCCTTCGTCAGTGCTTTAACCTTGTTACTTGGCATGAGACAGTGTGGCACAGAGTTAATCAGCACTGAGCTCAGGCACCCACTGTGTGCTGTGAGCAGCTGAAAACAGAGGCCACGGGTCAGCACGGCTCTCATAGCAATGATGGCTGTGGTCTCTGCTGTTGTACCCTACCTTGCTTCCTCTACCTCTCCACTGTACTCTAAATTTAAATGTCCCCAATGAGAGCCAGGGCTTGGCGGCCCTCCCTGGTCTGTGGGAGCTGCTTGGTGTGGGCAGTTCAGTCTCAGATGAAGAAGGAACAGGTCCAGAGCTGCACATAACAGGAAATAAAGACATTAAAGCCCAAAGATGCCACTAGCATCCTTTGCCTGAAACCCCAAGGGAACCCCAAACCACACAGCACTCAGGTGAGCTGGCACAAAGGTGGGTGCTGCAGCCATTCAGTCATGCCTGGTGTGACAGTGACCGGCCACCTCACCCCGGGACTGCTCACTGAGAGGGAAATTCCAACAGTGATCAGCGGCCTCTTCTCCAGACAGAACAGATTCCACAGAGAAATTGTTTTGAAGAAAATAACCTTTGCGGTGTAAAAGAGTTTGAATACATAAGAGTTTGGTGTAAAAGCACTGAATATGGCATGCTTTTCCCATTGCTTCTGGCAAAGCTGGGGCAGAGTGTCAGGGTGGTGCCCTCACTCAGCAGCCCGCTCTGCACTGAGCTCACTCTGCTGGGCCGTGCTCCAGTTCATCGAGGATTTCTCACTGATGTAACCACAGTGCTGCGAGTACCTCTGCGTGTCCCATTCGTCCCCATCCTGCAGCCGGTTTGAACTGAGCGTGTCCTGTGCTTATCCTGCCAGTGCCCCTTGCTGGGACCCATGCCACCTGCACCTTTGGCACTGCCAAACGCGATCCCTGCCGCAAACTCAGCTGCAGATGCTGATGTGAGATGGCAGAGGAAGGGGCTGCTGCTGAATACCCGAGGGGGAGAGAAAGGAAAGGGCCTGTCAGAGCCCCGCCGAGATGTGCAGAGCGGCTGGAGGGAGCTGTGACCGAGCTGCTCTTTCCCAGGGAGGATTCTCCACCCCGTCCTGGGTGGGATCTTGGCCGTCCTGCTTAAAGCCGAGCAGATGGGGTTGGAGTTCAGTTGCCCTAGGCAGGACTTGCTCGCTTGCAGGGACACAGGAATAACTTCTGCACAGGACAGTGATCTGCTGCAGTTCACTCTCCCCATGGAAGGTAGGAGGAGGTTTATTTTCTTCCCTTGGTTACTTTATTTTGTAAGGTTTTTAAACCAGAAATTAAGCTATAATGCTACGAACCAGAAAATAAGGCATGAACTGTTTTGGGAGACGGAACAGCAAAGGTGTGGGTCTGGCTGTTCCCTCCTGGGATGTGCTGCTTCTATTTGGGTTCATTAAACAGAAAACAGAAAGTGTTGCAGTGATAGATTTTGTTTAGGACTTAGGGGAAAAAAAAAAAGTAGTTATTAGAAATTTTGTGATCTAACACTTGAGCATCTGCAAGTCCCACGGTGGGCAGGCACTCAGTGGTACAGCACAGCTGTCCCTGCAGGGCACGGCAGAAGGTCCCTGTCTGGCAGAGGTTTCTCCTCTCGGGGGGAACTGCCCCCCATACCGCTGCCACCCAACTGGCTCCAGCCCAGCTGCCTCCCAGAGATTGCCAGGACTCTCAGCGCTCCCATGGGAGTCCCATTCCTGTGGAGTGTGCACAGCAGGGGCAGGGGAAGGCTTTCCCACGGGGACTGAGTGGGGTGGCGGAGCTGGGAAAGCGGCAGCAGTGCTGTCAGCAGGGACAACGTGTCAGCCCTTGGGAAAACGTCCGTGTGGAGGAGAAGTCACCCTGAGCAACAGTGCCTCTTCCTGAAAAAGGATAGCGAAAGTGATCTGTTTTCTGGGAGGAATGAAAGCGAGAGGGGACCTTTGGGTTGGGTGCCCTGAGCCTGCAGCAGTGGGTGGCTGCCTGGCACCCAGCAAGGGCAGGGGCTGGAGAGGGGCAGTGGGTGCTGCTCCAGGCCCTGTGCTCAGCTGTGCTCCCAGGTCCTGCCCATGTTCCCCAGGGTGGTGGTTGTCTCAGCTGGCTCAACCCCCCAGTTGCTCTGTTGCCTCACTCCTGCCGTGCCCAGGTCCTCTGGCAGGGCTGGAGACCCTGACAGCACCCCCAGCCTGTGGGAGCTGGTGCCCCACACTGGGGCAGCCCTGGCATTGCTCCTGCCATCCACTGGGCCAGCCCCAGCTCCTGCCTTTGCCCGGGGCTTGCTTTGTAACGCCGAAAAAATCCTACAGCGACTGCGACAGCTCTGTAGGAGGGTATTAGGCATCTGTGTGTCGGATGGTGGCCTTTATTTTATTGCTTCATGTACAACACTTTGTATTCTCAGGGCAGGAGAGGGAAGTGTTGCAGTGAATGTTTTCAGAAAGGGAATTAGTGTCATGTTGTCCCTCCCCAGCCACTCTCCCCTGACAGACGGACACTGGGGCTGTGGCTGCCCAACTTTGCCGTCAGCTCTGCTCTCACATGGGCTTGGAGGACTCTTTGCCAGGACCACAACTGGGAATAGCATTGCATTTCTTGTCCTTTGCCTCTCTATAAAATAAATCAAGCTGAGTTTTCAACCCTCTGTTTGCTGATGCTCTCCAGCCAAGTTTCGAGTCAATTTGTTTCTCATTGCTCTGCGTCACCCTGGCAATGTGCCGAGCATGAGAACTGAGAAGAAAAACACAATTAGTTTGCTGCATTTGAGGCCAGGGCTGAGCATCCATCTGTTGGTACACTCAGGTCCTCCAGGTGGTGGAAAAGGTGAAATCTCTTAAGGTAGAAAATTATTTGTGTTTCAGAAACTAATAACTTGACATAAACTAAGAGTCATAAGACAAGAATGAGTTGCATTGCTGGGTATTCCGTAAGACATGGTACAATAAATGCTGTGGGAAATGACCCAGAGGGGTTCTGGCTGGAGGGCAGGAGGGGCTGAGCCACTGGCCAAGCCATGCCCAGTCACAGGGAAGGACCCTCCTTGCCCGTGACTGCTGTGCCACAGAGGCATGGGGCAGGGAGCAGCCACCATCCTCCTGCTCTCCTGTGCACTACATTCCCTGGTGAGAGCTGCTGGCTAAGACAGGAGTGCCCAGCAGAAGCCCTGCCTGAGATGGGCAGCAGGGCCACCCAGGTCCCAGCAGTACCTTTGGTGGGGTGCAGTGGTGGGGACACTGCTGGGGTGCTGCAGATGGCCCCAAGCAGTCATGGGGCTGCTGGGTCAGCACTTCTGGCTCTGAGCAGGGCTACGCCCTGTCCCCAGCACTCACCCTGTGGTCAGAGAGCTATTTAAGAACTGGGTAGGTGGTTCTGGAAGTGTTTTTGTGCAAATTGCTGTTCTGTTTGGTATCAATTTGCTGTTTCGGCTTCTGAAGTTCACCATTTAGGAACACTTCCAGGGTTAACATTAGCTGACACCTGCCAAAAACCTGGCACTCCAAGAGATCTGACACCTGCCAAAAACTGGTCCAGTGAGCCTTGTGCAACAGGGTCTGAACACATGCAATGCCTACTGTACCCATCCCTCCTCCTCCTCCTCCTCACCCTGCTCCCTCAATACTCCTGGGAAAAGGCAGGACCTGGAGCTGTTGGAAAGAATGCTTGCGTGGGAAGGGAACTTGGCTTCTCTGGTGAATAAATCATATAGAATAAGTAACCACTTATGCATTAAACAAAGCTTTATGAAAGACAAATATAAAGGAGAGGCCCTGCTGACAGCTCAGAAGATTTTACTGTGCTGCCTGCCATCTTCTGGCACTTGGAGCCTGGGCACCACTTGTGGGTCTCTGTCTGGTTCAGAGAGCTTAAGCACCTGAAGCAGGATTGGTGCTGCCCACTCTGGTGTCAGCTTCCCAGGGCTCCGACTCTGCACCTTGCTGGTATTTCCATCATCCTCCAGGAGTGGGGTGTTTGTAGGGGACAGGTCTGTGGTGGGTTCACAGAGGGCACTTGTGTGAAGAGGCTGGTGCTCGTGTGCTCCACAGCAGTGTCTCACTTTCCTGCACAGTTCTGAAGGAGGATCAAGAACATCCTCTTGAAATTTGCCCTTTTTTCTCAATTTTACTCCTCATATTTAGTATCTGTTCCTTCCCCTCTTCTTTCACAAAGCAGCCCAGCAATCAGATGACATCCCTGACTCATGCTGCCCAGATGTGCATGATGGGGCTTTTCTATTTGTTAGGAAAAGCCTATTGATTTAATTCCTGTATCATTATTCAGGCTAATATGGAATATGTCACTGATGGTGGTGCATGAAATCAAACAGTCTGAAAAAAAATGGTGAAATATTAAACAAACCTTGCCAAACAATGGGGAGGAGGTGGAGGTGAATGTGCAATAAGGCTACATGGTGCTGTGGTTGCTGCCCCACCTCTCTGGCTGTACAAAGGCCCTGCGCCCCTGGCTTCTGGGAAATGTTGGCATGGCCACCTGAGCTGGTCTGACACCAGCACTGGTCACTGCTGGGGGACACAGGTGAAAATACGGCCAAGCTTGTATCTGACCCCATCTAACTCCTATGCCATGGGGCAACTGCAGCTGTGGCTCTGGAGGTGATGCTGGCAGAGCAGTTCACCCAGGGGCTACCTGGGATGAGAAGAGGACAGGACCTGTCCAGCATCTGTCCTACCTAAAGCAAGGAAGATGAGAGCTCTCTGCTGAGGAGGATATACTGTTTCTGTCACCAGCACACCTTGGCCTAATTAACATCAGCTGTCATTCTCACTGTTACATATAAATACATATTTATGCATACAGAGGCACCTGGAGAGCCCGTAATAGAGCAGACACACCTGGGTTGGCTCTCCAGGAGCTGTGGGAAAGGCCTGTCAGACACAGCTTTCCCTGGGCTCTGGGGTAACTTGCCACTAGATGTCACAGTGTGCCTGGGTTTGCGGGAACCAGGAGTGCCACTTGCACGGGGGACCCCCAACCAACCCATCAAGACCAGAGCAAAACTGCTCCCTAAAGTCCCTCTGCTGAGCTGAAGCACACAAATAGCATCTTTATGTCTGTTATTGTCTTTTAGAGCAGCTTGGAAGCATTCTTAGCTTTCTGTGTCATTCAGTGAAGTCTGAAAGACCAACAGGTGACAGGAGAGGTTCACCTGGTGCCAGCCCATGGGGGACCTTCACCCTGGCAGGTATCCAGTGGCCCTGCTCCCACTGCAGAAAATGTCAACCCCCCCTTAGCATCAGGTACTTTGGCAGGAGTGACACACTGTGTGTGCTACAAAGCTCTTGCTCCAAGGGGCACATGTCTTGCCATCAATCCTGTCCCCACTGGCACGAGGTGACCAGAGAGCAGCGCTCTCACAGCTGTCTGGAGCTGACCTCTGCCTAAACCATCCGAAATGGCTATTTATAGCCACACAGGAAACCGTGCCGGACCCTGCACTTCCTCTCCCATCCGAGCTGAATCTTTTAATCAGCTCAGCAGCACAGGGAGCATCAGTTTTGCTTGCTTTTCCATTGAGCATTGTGCTGGGCAGTGCTAGAATATGCGTGCAGTCAGCTGTGGGCAGGCTGGTGATAAGATAGGCAAGTCACCTTCTGAACTTGTTACAACTTTATAAAATTTTATATTGTATATTCTAAAAAGACGAGGAGTAGATTAGAGCGTGACGCATTTGTTAAATAACTAAAGGAATGACAGATTTATAACCTCCTGGTTGAAGTGATTTATGTACAGACCCAGACTGGCGAGGCCACAGCACTCCCTGCACCCAGGCAGTTCTTGGTGAAGAGTAGTTGTTGGATTAATGACGACATCACTCTGCTGCCTTCCCACACCACTAAAAATGAGCATGGCTTCACCAATCTCAGACTGAACAAATGACACAGCCAGGTGTTACCTGGGATGGACAGTGGGATTCTTTCCTTGTGTTCAGTGACATTGCTGATCTTGAGACCAGGGTATGCCCAACCTGAGCAGGGATCTTGTGCTCTGGACACTGGTCCAGCCTGGAGAGCTGCTCCCTCCTTGCTCCCTTCTTGCATATAGGGATGTTGGGTAGACACAGACATGTGGCATAGGGAGGCAGGGCTTGTGCCCTGTGTGTGCAGGGAAAGAAGCCACTGCCTGTACCCCCAGAACTTGGAGAAATGTAAATTACAGCCTGCGACCTGGCTGTCTGACATCGTGCTGCCCGTACACTGAGGAGTGTGTTCTCTCTGCCACAGACAAGATGGATGGGGTATCGCTGCAAGCCACCCGCTGCTATTAATTTTCACCACATGAATCTTCCTGACCAATAACACATTACTGTTTTGCTTTGTCTGGGATTGCCTTTCCCCATCTTCCTTGGCACCAGCCCAGAATATCTACAAATCTTACCTAGTCACAGTCAGTGACTGTGCCTTAATATTAGGAATCTCCCAAAATACTCACTGTGCTGCTTTCTCCTTAGAGATGGAGATGAGTCTCGCTGTCATCCCCACCCACCTGCAATAGATATCACAGCTAAAGGTGCTTGAACAGAGCTGGGTGCTCCTCCAAAGAAGAAGGGTTTAGTGGTTAGGGCCACCCTGGGTGCTGGGGGGCTGTAGCCCAGTTTCAGCTCTGGGGAAATGGTGTAGCCTCCCAACATTCCATAAAAGCATTGCCACAACCTGGCTCTTGCTCCAAGCAGCTGGTGCCAGGTGAGGCCACCTGCCCAAGCCCCAAAGACAGCCAGAGTGTGAGGAAGGAACCTTCCCCTTCCTGGAGGTATGGGAGGTATGGGTGGATTTGTCTAACAGAGTCACTGCTGTAGGACAGTGCTGGCACTTAGAGCAGCAACCCTTTGAAGAAAAACCCCAACATTGAAAAAATTAACATAAATCTAATTTTTCTGCAGTTATCTCAGATTGATTCTGCAGCGTGACCAAACTGCTGCAAGGCCCCACACTAGTATGTTAAATATGTACCACTGTATATATTGAATGTGATCTCCGGACACATGAGGGCTTCTGGAAGAGAGTGTAGATAGGAGTGGGCTGGGAGGTAGCTGCCCAAGAGCTCTGCAGGAGCAATCCGTGGGCACAGACACTTGCAGGGCCCTGAGTTTCCTTACACTTGTTGGGATTTTTTCATTCCTGTTCTGTTCTCTCACCCTCGGGTGTGTCAGGTTTTGATTTGCACCAGGCGAAGAGCTGGATTTGGAGCCTGGGCATTAAACCTCCCCAAAAAGAAAGTCCAGGGCATGCTGAAAAGCTGTGTGGCTGTAGCCCAGCTCTGGGGACGGCCCAGCAGTGGGGCTACAGGGCAAATACCTCATGTTCCACAGCCAGAGGGTTTGACAGAGACTCCAGCATTGCTTCATTCCTTCCCCAGGGCTCTGTGGCTACTCCTGGAGCTGCAGTGCATTACCTTTCTCACCTCCTGAAGGCAGAAACAACTTTTCCCCATTTATTCTGCTCCCATGTCAGCTGGGAGCACAGCACAGATTTGTGCTGCATTCCCCGTAGCTGAGCACAGTGCCCTGAGCTGGGATCTGCTGGTGCCAGGGGAGTCTGCACCACAAGCAGTGAGGAACGTGCCTCCAGGCTCTGCTTCAGAGCTGCCCAAACTCCTAACGTGTTTCAAAGCCACATTCGAGGGAGTTTGTCTATAAGTCCCTGTGTATGATGTCTGTTGAGGGCAGCACTGCTCTTTGGAGGAGAGGAGCTGGAGCTGGAAGGTGGGCAGTGCCCTTGGGCCCCCCAGCCTGGCACCCCACAAGTGTCTGTGGGTCCTGCAGTGGAGCTGGGGCTGGAGTGGGGTGAATGCACAGCTAACAGGGCTCCTGTGCCTGCTGCATCCAACCTCAACAGCAAGGGACTGTAAGCACAGACCAGGTCCTGGGATGTAGAGCTTGTCCAGCTCAGGGAATGAGAAATTCCTCCCTGGGACCTTTGCTGTAAGCAGTTGGATGGCAGGGATTGCGATGGCTCTGCTTCAGGGGCTGCCCCTTCCCAGATGAGGAGGCAGTGATGATGGATGCCCCACAGCCAGCAGATCTCCAAGGGGGAACAACCCCCAAAATCATTCTGTGCCCAGTGAAAGGGCACAGGAGAGGAGCTGCCCAGTATCTGCCTCAATTGCCTGGGTCAACATCAGGCCAGTTGAATCAGTGAGCATTTTTCCCTCGATGGAGATCTCCACGACCAGCCAGATAGAACCTGGGATCCATCCACATGCTCAGGCAGGGCAGTGAGCTGGAATGAGGGGGTGTGAAGAGTAAGGACTTTGACTGGGATCCCAAGACTGCTGAGCACTTCAAGACAACCCATGCACACACTCTTTAGCACACACAGGCAGAGCCCACGTGCGCTCCCAAGGTATGGGATCCACCCTCAGCTCGTCCTGGAGTCGCCGCTGGCACAGGAGGGATCTGCTGCTGCCAGGAGAAGGGAGCACACGATGTTCAAGGAGGAGAGGTCAGGTCTCTTCCTGTTTAGATATTTTCAAAAAATGCTTGAGCATTTTAGTGGAAAAATGACTGAGGGAACCATCCAAATTAGGAAACAGGAAATACTGCACAGGCATAAATATAATTTTGACAGATGAAATGAGAGGCAAGTGGCTGCCAGGTAGGGCTGGTAACCATGCTGCTGGTCCAGCAGCTCACGCAGAAACTCAGCAGCCAAGGGTCGTGTTCTCACTGCCAGGCACAGGGACATACATACCCCACAGTGTTGTGCCAGGTATCACAGCCAAGTCACTGGGTGTCTTTCATCCTGGATTCTCCCAACCTAGTGCCAATAGTCAGCAAGATTTGTCCTTCAAGGAGGGCACTCCTAGTGTTTCCAGCAGTGGATACGGAAAACTACGGCACTAAAATCAGAAGTTTTACGGAGTGCAAATAGCAGCAGAGTTCCCACTGCCAGGTTACCTGTGCAATGATATTAGCTGTTCAGATCTGATGTCAGCCATGCTCTTGATTCTCTCTCCCCTGCAGCAAATCACTGAACCTCCCCAAGCCCCTTTCTAGCCATGTGTTAAGTTGATGTAATGCTGTAACAACTCAGTCACTGCTGTATCTGCTTGCAAGTAATATTCCCTGAGGGCTTTGATTCAGTTTTGCCCATTGATTTGCTGTGTGACCTTGGGCACCACATTAAATATACTTTCAATATTCAAAGGAATTGTGCTTATTTGTGCTCATGGTCATGCTATCCAACCTCCTGCTCTGCTCCCAACTTTCCAACTTTCCAAGAAGAGTCTGCTTGTTATTTATTGCAAAATTTAAAGATAGAAGCTAACTTAAAATACAAAAGAGTTCTGGAGGCCTAAGTTCCATTCAAATTCACCTCAAGCAAGTTTCAATGGAGCTTGAAGAGTCTAAGAAATGTAGATACTTCTGAAAATGTCACCCAAGCTGTACCTGCAGGGTCTGACATTCCACAGACACCTGAATTACTCAAGCAAGTTCCCCTTGCTGATCCAGCCTGATGGCTGTGGAGCTTGCAGAGCGTTAAGTATGCACATATTTAATGTCTGCTCGGGCTGGAGGGGGAGGACGACTCAAAGTGAAAACTGCTGTGCATTTAAAGGTGTTCTTCCTCAAAACTTAGCTCTTCTCAACCTCAAGCTGAGTAATACCAGCAGCCCCCAGATACCTGGGGACATTTTGGGGTGCTGGTTTTTAGTACCCTGTGTGTTCTGTGCATTGGAGGAGAGAGCTATGGAATCAGGGAACGGTGTCTGAAGAGAGGGTCTGCTGGAAGAACGAGTGGCCAAGGAAGAAGCATGGACAAGAGCTTATCCTGTCACTGGGGTTGACCCCTGACTGTGATGGTGAAAGGTTTTTGAGAGTGTTTTCTCTTGTGCATGTTTGTATAAGGAACAGTTGTGGTTTTTTTCTTTAACTTTGTTGAAGATTGCTGTGAAACAGCTTGGACAAGAAGCAATCCTGTTTTCTGAATATTTTAAAAACTTCTGCCTCGCTTTTCTGTGCATGTTGATTGAGAGTAAATGAGGCTTGGAAAAACAGCCAGTATGGGTTTACCCTGGGACCATTCTGGGAATAAGCACACAAAAATAACCCTTTCCTAAAAATGTTCCTTGCAACCCCACCCTTCAGGAATGATCTTCCCTGCAATGACCCCAGCCTGGACAGCACTGGCAGTCTAGGGCTGAACTTCAGCTCTTGTTCACGCTCAGCAGTTACTCTTAGGACACAAACAGCTCTTTGCAGCCAAGGGGTGAATTGCTGAGGAGCCACGTTCCAGGCAGAGCGAGGATTGCAGGGTCTGGCTGTCTGTCACCCCAACCCAACAAAAATCCAGGGGCTGGGGGACAGGAGGTTGGAGTGGGCCCTCAGTGATGGCAGCAGCAGGATTGGCTCCCCACGTGGTGTTCCTCTTGTATCTGCAGTGCGAAGGATTTAAACAGCAACACCTCTGAGTGACGATGGTGTTGGGAGCAGGTGGTGTCAGCACATCTGTACACCAGGGCTCTGCTGTGCAACTGAGCGCTTTGAATCTGTAAAGCGCTGCGTTCTCCTTGCCTGTGAAGCAACACTGAAATACTGTGATTGCTACAAATACTCAAGCCTCTACACAGCAAGCCTCAAACCCCTGAAATAGTTACCCGACATCACTGAGGGCGAGCGCAGCGCTAGACTTGAATGGTTTAAATAAGAAAAGCTACCGACCTCAGCTGGGCTCTGATTATTTTCTTTGAATTTGCTTCCTTTCCACTGCTTTTTTTATACTGAGACATAAATAATGTTAAATTCCAGATCACCCATGGGTCCAAAATTTAGCTGTAACAGGGACTTCTGCCAACTTTTACAAAAGGATTTTGCTAACATGAAAGAAAAATAACTCATACATAATAAACACTCCTCCTGACCCACGTTAGCCTTTTGCATTTAAGGTCAAACAACTCTGAAAGGAGCAAAAAAAAAGAAAGATAAAGGAGATGCAGAGAGTCAGCTGCAACAACAAACCAAACCCTTGCATGAAGGTCCTCCCATCAGGGTTTGAATATTTCAACTGTTCACAGCTGCCACTACATTTTTTTCCTTGGCCTGAATAACGTAAATACGGGGCTGGGTAGTGCTTTCCTTTACACTGGTGTAAATCCAGGCTGGAGCTCCAACCTTGACTTGACCGTGCACACACTTTATCCCTGGGACCTCTGCCCTCTGGTAAGGGGACCTGCTTCCTTGGGGGAGCTTGCCATCCTTTGATGCTCGCTGCTGTGTTGAAAAAAGGGCTAAATTCCTCTTGTTTCTTCAAATAAACTTGCAAATCCCTTGACCTTCCTGAGCTGGAGGAATATGTTTACAGATTGTTTAATTCCATTTGTCTTCCCGAGCATGTGAGAGACAGCAAAGTGGCTGAGGGAAAGGGAGCTGGGGAGCTGCGTGACCAGCCCGTTTTGATATCAGAGTAAGGCACCAATGAATCCCAACCACTTTGCAGTGTGCAGCCATTCCTATTACTTTTTTGAGGAGCACGGTAATGAATTATTTAATGGAATCCCCTGAAATTTTGCTTTATATCAGGTTCGTGACATGGCAGTATAACATTTTGTGTTTTGTCATCTATTCTTGCGATGTCTTCCAGGATGTCGGGGCTTGTGGGCTTCTAGAAAAATATCAGGAGGTAATTCTGCAGCAGCAGCAGCTCTTTTCTAGAGTTACACCATCTGAACACCTCTCCTTTACACTTTGATTGCTGTCTGAAGTCAGGGGAGCCAGAAGAAACAAAGTTAGCAGAGGACAAGGGGCAAAGCACAAAGAGTGGAGGTTATTGGCATACCTGATTTAAAGTGTAGAGCTTTATTTGAAGGCCGTGGCAGCTGGAAGAAGCTCTTTAAGACAGAAATCACCTTTGCTCCGAGGCTATAGCACTGGGAGGCCCCATGGGTGTCATCACCAGGTACTTGTAATAATGTCACCATTTCCAGGACTCTTGGCATGAGCGACACAGCAGGAAAGGAATTGTGAAGGGTACCTCACTGGGGATAATGGATAGAAGGATGAAATTGAGAGGAAAAACTTAATTGGAATTAACTAGCTGAGAAAAGGCTCTTGATCTGTCAGACAGTGAAATTGCCTCCCAGGAGCCATGGTACAGTCCCAACCACGTGGGCATTTAAAGCCAGTCTAATGTCTATGATTCCCTGAGTTAACTGGAGTATCTCAATAATTGGAACTGACACAAAGATTTATCTTCTTTGATTGACTAGCTTTCATAGAGGCTCATCTCTTTGTGGTGCTGCACAGAGCTTTCAGGGCAGCTGTTTGCACTTAAACTGCCAGGAGCTGACAGTGTGTATCCATTTCAGCTCTTCAAACGTGTTCTCTGAAAAAACACTTAAATCACTGGAATAGACAGTACTAATCAGTCTGCAGGAAAATGGAGCATCCTTACCTGGGGCTCACTGCTATAAATCTCTCTGTGCCAAAGCTCAGCCATCCTACAGCAGCAAGGCCATTTAGGTGCATTACTGCCAAACACCCAATCAGCCTGAAAAATTGGCCTGATTTTGGCCAAGGCAATAAAAGGAAAAGGTGTTTTGCCCAATGTATAAAAACAAATGGTTGGTATTTCGGCAGTTATAGCAGATAAGGATTAATCACACCAAGATGATGGAAATTATCTCCCATGCTGGGTTTTTTGTGATTTCAAAAAAGACAGTGTATAGCAGCAGGCTGGCCTGAAGGTGGAGGTCCTGAAAGGGGTTTGAATTTGGCTTTGCCCATTCATTCACCCACTCTGTGACCTTGTGCGTATCCCCTCTCTTGCTCTGACTTCTCCCATTCACCAAAGCTCTTCAGAGAAACACCTTCCCCTGTATTTAGGTCCTTTCTGGAGTGTGCAGGTAGGACCTGGGGAGCTGAGATGCCTCTTCTGCTGTGGAGAAGCACAGCACTTTGGAAATCAGAATTTATGGAAATATTGACTCTCAAGCTGATTATAATGTGAGATTTACGAGCTAGGGCTAACCACATCAGGTTGGACACAGAGAGAGGAATAAGGTATTGCTGCCAGAGATTAAATCCTCTTGGCACGTTTGCTAATGGCAGCACCAGGACAAGCTTCAGGTCATAGCTTGTGGCTCTTACTTCATGGTTGCAAGGCTGTAGGAGGTCTGACTCACGGCCTGACTTCTCAACTTGGAGACACAGCCTCTCCCAAGCACACCTGCCCGTAGGCATGCATTTCTGTGGAGAAGAGTCACACAGCCTCAGGCTGCAGGGAGAGACGCCAGAGCAGCACTGCTGGTTCTCCTGCAGGTTTCCTTTGAGCTCCAGTCCAAAGGGACAGCTTCGCTCTCCTTCCAGTGCCTGCCCCACACAGAAAAAGGGAGCTTTATGCCTGAGGATTTCTGTAATGCTTCCTGCTGGCTGAGGTGTTGCTCTGCCATTAAACCTTTCAGATCTCTAGTGGGTATCTGTGGATATTCTCACTTCTCAGCAGGCTCCTCCACTGGCCACAGGCTGGTGTGGGGTGTGAGAAATTTCCTCTGCACCAGGATGTGTCTGTGTGTGAGAAAGCACTTGCATGAGAAGAAGGAAGGAAGAGAGCAAAACAGATGGGAAAATAGGAGGATTCTTCCCTGGAGACACAGCCCCAGTGGCCAGAAGGGATATGGGTGCCAAGGGGATGCAGATCTGCGAGGTGGGCAGAGAGGCAGCTCTACGACCTGCTGGGTTGGGAGATGCTGGTGTGCCAGTGTGCCAAAGCCATGAGGAAACCACCCATCTCTGTCACTGTACCAGCCACATCCCAGTCACCAGTACCTCTGGGTTCTGGAAGGTGCTGAGCTCCTCTCTATTTCATGGCACTTCTAGGTTTCAAGGTCTTCAGGTGTGGAGAGCCAGTTTGCCTCTCTGTACGATCAGCTGTACTCTGCTGTTCCCTGCCCAAATGACCGAGTTAGGGAAATGAATGTAAATGAAATATGCTCAAGTTTTGCCTGGGAATGCTGTCAAGTATACAAGGATAATATTCTGAACTACTTTTGAAGAGTAACTAGTTGTAAAGGGGCTTGCATCTCATTGGAAGAATCTTTTTTGAACTACTACTTCTGTGCTATGAAAAGTTTGGATTAAATATATCTGTACATGTCTATACAGAGCCAGGGAGAAAAAAAACAATGAAAATTTAAAGTGAAAATAATGAGATAGTTGATATTAAATGGTTATATAAAGTTTGAAAGAGATAAAAGGAAAAAAGGTGAAAATACACTTTGGAATACTTAGACTTTGGGTAACATTTGCAAAGCTAGAGCCAGTTGGTACACAAATGTATATTCCTTATGACACCCTTCTATTAAGTTTCTTCATTCCCTCATTTTTTGCAAAGTCTCCTCAGGAGATCATCTGTTCTGCTGAGCCTGACCATGTCTGCATGTTGGGTTACTGAGTAAAATCCTTCCCTCGGGGGGCAGCCCAGAATGGCCCCACTGAAGCAGCGGGGCAGGGTGTGACACAGAGCCCTTTAGCTGTCCCTCATGGACCAAATCCAGCAGTGGTGGCCCTAAAGTGCCCCGGGAGAAGGTCCTGCTGTTGGAAGGCCCTGCTGCTGGTTCAAACACACAGCAGCAGGAGCAGGGAGCATCCTCTCTGTTTGCTGACCACTTGGCTCAGGAGGGCTTTGCTTCTGCCCCACCATTCCCAGGCTGGTTTCCCACACCTGTTCTCCTTCAAAAAGTCCTTGAAGAGCTCTGGCCTGAAACTGCCAGCTCGTCTTAAAAGCCACAAGTCCTGCTGCTTCTCATGTTGAGCAAGAGTGCAAATAAATATTAGTTGTAAAATGATTCAGTCTTTATGAAACCCAGCTAGACTGTTCAGCTTTTAATAGCATGAGCCCCGAATTACACGTCTGGACTAGACACGGTGCAGAGATGAATTTCCTTTAATTTGTTCCAGAGTAGCTCACCATTTAATTTAACTGAGCAGTTCCTTGTTCTCCTGTTCTGGAATGATGGATTGTGAAATGCACTCCTTTAAATTAATCCAGACACTTGATTTCTGTCAGCAGAGTAATCTTTCTTAGCGGTATGCTAAGTATGCTTTTAAAAGGTATGGTGAATATGAATGATATGCACTTGGTTGATGATTTAAGTGTTTACACTTTCCAAACATCACAGAAAAAAACCCCCCAAATGTGGCTTAGCAGCATTTTTTTTATAACCTTTCAGAAGTGATCGTTCAAATAACATCAAAAGGACTTAAATGGATTTCTAAATTTGATGGTACAAGTGAGGGCAACTCCCCTCTCATCAGAGAATCATAATTTTGAAATGGGGCCGAGCAGAGCTTAGACTATTTCTGATTGCAGGGCTTCCACAGATCATCCAGAAAGATTTCTATTGGAGCCATTAATGGTAAAATATTTCATGTGTGTGCTGTCACTGCTTACGCTGGCTTGATGTTGCAATGGAGCATGTTCTTATGTTCTTTTTTTTTTTTTTTTCCTTTTGTTGTTTTCTTCTTCTTAAAGTTGAAGTGGGGCACTTCTGGAAAGGAGAAAAGAGGGAGTGTGTGAATAGTTTTATTTCTATGTTGCCTCCTTTACCAGAACAGCAAAAAGTTATAGTGAAGTTGAGTAAGTGATACTGATATAAACCAACCCATCAGGCCCTATCAGCCCAGACACTCCTTCACTCCCTGGTATCAGAAGTAAGGACTATCTGAATGCCACAGCTAGGAACTGCTCAGCATTCCTGTGTCCAGCTGGACCCTGGCAGCAAGAGTTATTCTTAAATGTGGGGAGACAAGGCAAATCCTCCTGTCACAGAAATATGTGGCTGTGCTTTGTAGGCAATGTCCCTAAACGCATGAACTGCAGTACACACCTACCCATTCATTCTGCACATCTACCCTCTGGCCTTGGCTGAGATCTGAGTTCCTACTTTGTATGTAGTGGAAGCATGTTGGAAAGGGTGTTTAGAATCAGGCAGCCTTTTCCTTCATTGCCAGTGGTAGACACAGAGATGGTATCTTCTCTGCAAGAGAGCTTTAGATCTTACTGAGAAATATGTCAGAGATTTGCATTATCCCAAATATTAGGTCAAGATATTTTGTAGAAAGTGAGAAACTGTTTTTCTGTAGGGCACAGCCTACAAGATGCTTCCACGTGTTGACATCCTAGTATTGACAGGATAATGTACTTTTTCCTTGGTTTTTCTAAAGCCTTTTACAAAGGGAATGTATACTTGAACGCTACCTTGCCCAGGTAGCTAATGTGTACCTTGCACCTTCCACATCTAACTCTGCACTAGCCTGTGTCATTTGCCTCAAGTGATGTTGTGGATATTTGGCAGGCAGAGGAAACACGTGTGTTTTCTACCATTCTGACTTGACCACCCTTATTGGCCTCATTGCTTAAAAAAGAAGGTGAAGATTTCCAATTTGCTTCATATTCCTTGCCAGCCCTCTCTCAAGACAACACAGGCCGTTGTGATCTGTGAACTCCTCTAACAGTCTTCACAGCCAAGCCATCCAAGGAAAAATTGTTTGCCTTAATAAAGGGGTTGTATTGTGTCTGAATGGACACAGACTCCCATTTTAGGTAGGCTAGCACCAAGCTTTGCTCCAGTCTTAGGCAAGGACTGAGTACTACTGAAATCTGAAGTGAGCTAAAGCACATCAAGGTCTTTTAGTTTTAGTGGTTTGGGTAGTTTAATGTCTTTTTTGAATTTCTTAACAGCAGTCTTCTTCAAATTCAAAATGTGTGAAATAATCTTCAGTTGAGTTTTGAAAGTCTGTTACAGCCAAGTAGTAAAATAAACAATTGAAAGGCTTTAAGGTCTTAAAACCAAGCTTTACTGGGTTTTCTCCTTTTCCAAAACAAAAACTGAATGTAAAACTGGTTTGCAGTAGTGCCTAGATAGTGAATACGTTTACACCCATCACCTGGTAGTGGAGACCCTGTGGTTGACTAGAGATGTTACAAGAGATGCAGCCACGCATCCTAAATGTGTATTAAAATTAGAACTAAGATCCAACTGCCTTTTGCCTTCACACTGTTGTGGGACAGAGCACTGGCTCAGTCAGTCTCCAGACCTGAGCTCACAGCCTTTCTCAGAAGCAGTGTGTTAGCCAGAATGGGTGCTGTCAGCTCCTCCAGGAGAGGATTTGGGAGTGGCTGAAAGATGGTCACAGGGACGACAGAACCAAAAATTGGGTACTGATGTCTTGGGTAGCGACTTTGGGAACTTGGTTATCCCTATTAAAATCAAATCCTGACTAACCCACGACTAAGGCTTGGTGTGTCAGTGTCACACTGTGTGAGCCCAGCTTGTCTCACGAGACCTCAGCCTGGGTGCTGAAAGCCTCCGAGCTGCTTGCCAGGGGCTTTGCAAGAGCTGGTGTGAGCCACAGGCCACTCGATAACTCAGCAGGGCTCTGCTCAGCGTGGGCCAGCCAGCTCGGGTACTCTTGACATTCCTGGATGTCTTCTAAACATGCAACGCTGACAGAAATGTTGTTTAAATATTTGTGAGTTATTTAAAAATAGTGCGTCAAATCAGCGGCCTGGTGACGCCTGACAGATATCTGGCTGGGACGAGGGCCTCGGTGGAGAAGGAAGAGGTCAGCACGAGTTATGTACACAACTTGGGCTCTGACGAGAAACACGCGGGATGCACCAAACACGGAGCCTGTTGGAAAGCCCCCTGCACGTGGGGCCCTGGGGCGAGGGACCCGAGCGGCCACAGCTGGCCCCGAGGATGGATGGATGGATGGATGGATGGATGGATGGATGGATGGATGGATGGATGGATGGATGGATGGATGGATGGAGGATGCTCGGCCACCCTCCAGCAGGTCCGTAGTTTTGGGCGTGCCCCTGTTCCCGGGGGCTGGGGGAGTGGGGTGTGCAAGCAGAAACACTCCCTGGGACCTGGAGGACCACCAAACTATGCCAGGGCTGACTGACATTTCTACCCTAACCTGAACTCTTTAAGTTCTCTTAATACTTCCCCTGCTGTGTGCCTATCTGTATTTTTAAAGAACTAAATTTTAGGAAGGGGGAGTGAATTTTCAGTCCCACCACAACTGAGGCCTTTCAGCAGTTTCTTCTCACTGTTAATAAACAGAGCATTTTAGGTCAGTACAGGTGGCTGTTGGACAGAGGGGAAATCTGATAGACAAGAGAGCTGGATATTATCTATTCATTATTTAAAATATTTATTTCCCAAGCTTTAAAATATTCATAAAATATTTCAAAAGTTGATTTTATATGTGAAGTGTATTCTCTTCTTTCAGTAAACAATTATCACGCAGAGAATAAAATAAGCTCCCAGGCATTGCTGAGATACATTGTAGTCTATTAAGGAGGCTGAGCCTACTGTAGCATATGAATCTGGGTTTATATTGCCTTTAAATCGACTTGATATCCATTCCAGGCCTATTGTAAAACTGAGATAAATGATTAGGGCACCACCGTTGTCTTTCCAAGGTATTCCACTTTTTAGAGCTGCTGCAAAGGAAATTACTTTTAAAGCACTCAGAATATTGACCTGTTTCTTGGCTCTTGTCACAGTCCATAGAATGGCTGCAAGGGAAGATCTTCTGTAGTTCCTTGTCTGGACAGTGTATCTTGTACATCTGGAAAATGGATTTGCAAGTTGCTACTGCAACTTTACACTTTGCCTTACAGATACTGCAGTCTCCTTTTATTCCCCCTCACTGGTTGCTTTATTCTTGCTCTCTTTGACATCTTCTTCTCATTTAAAGTGTCAAAGTGAAAAGCCAAAGCGAGTCTCAGCTTCTCTGAGGTCCAGACACAAGCTGTTCTGCTTTTGAGATGAAAATGCTACTGTACTTACGGAATTTCTTGAGGCTATTTACCAAAATCTTTGGGCTGTTATTTCTCCCAAGCGAAAATTGCAATTTCAGAAGTTTACCATAGGCCTGATGTTAGTGATTCAAATGAAATGCTTAAGCTTATGTCATAGAAATGAGGATATAGAAAAAAAACCCCACAGAAACAGAACTGCAGTGTTTTCTGGTAAGCTCTCAAAGATTTCAAAGAACTGTCTGCTGATGATAAACTTGAGCCAGGAAAAGAGCAAATGGTATCAAGTGCATCATAAAATCATAAAATATAATGATTGATTTGGCTCAAATTGATTACCGCTACTTTTTCTTTCTCTGTTATTGACACATTCCTGGAAATAGATTGGTAAACACTTGGCAAACATCTCTGAAAAGAGTTTCAGCTTATGGGGGGACACAAACTGATCAAGGTCACTGTGGGATTAGTTGGTCATACCAAACAGCAGATTTGCCAGCTGTAGGTAAGATCTGTTGATCCCCTGTTAATCATCTGGACAAAATTATGGCTTCAAGACTGCTTGAAAATAATGAAACAAGGACATGGCAAAATCAAACTACTGTGGAGAATTCAAGCCAGTATTTGATAAATCTATTTAAGCAGTATTCTATCAAAACCTATCAGATTTTACTATTCTAATAATCAATTTTACCCATAAATTATCAAATTTTCCAAAGTTTATATATTCTAGTGCTTCATATATATGTAAACCACCACACCTTGCTCTCTTGTAATAAAACACTTCATGTTCCTTTGCATCCTACTGCTCACACTGAGGGCAGTACCACATCAATAACACCAGTTCCCAGACTCTGACATTTAAGATGTCTTTAATGCTCTGACATTTATTTAGCTCAAAAACAAGAAGTTCTTGGAAAAACTCATAAGCAAACCTGTTCTCAGATTTCCAACCAAGCAGACCTGACTGCATGTGCAGATAAACTCAGGATGGGCTTTGCTCTAGTATGACACTTGCCTGTTGCTGCTTCATTAGCTGTGAAGATATTGTTAGAAACAGAAACGGTCTTTTCATGTGCAAAATCAATCTGCTAAAATTAGGAGGTACTGGCTTTGGCTGATGGGTGAAAAATTGACCTGTCTAGCTGCTTTGATTTATTTCTGGAAAGAGCATCACTGGATCTTTTAGGACTCCTCTGTCCAGTTGCTTTGTTCAAGAACTGAGCTATAATGTAGACAGGAATCAAAATAAGCACAAGGCACTGTTCTGCTTTTTTTTCTGGTCAGGCAAGAAACAGCTGTTCTTCAATAACCATGACTGAAAGAGGATCCAGAGTTTGGATACAGATCCTATTTAATTTGGTCTTGGTTCACAGCATTATCACAGCAATGTCTGAACTCCAAAGGGAAGGATTGAACCACGTGTCAGTCTGTGTGTCGTATCATCCACTTAACCAGGGCTGGTGGCACACTGCAATTTCTTGAGGAATTTTCATCTGTGACACTGTTTCCCTGCATACCAAGCCCAGTGCAGTGGCAGTGCTGCCATCCAAAGGGTTTGTGTCCTCACGCAACCTTTGCAGCTCTGCTGCTGGAACCATGTGTCTGTGCTGCACTGGCTGGGCAAAGGAACAGCTTGGAGTGGCTTTGTGAACAGCTTTACACCTGCAGGGCTGGTCTATGTGTCAGAGGGACACAGCAGCATAGAAGTGATTCTTGTTGGTTATTTTATACATATATTTCCCACGTGTCAATGTGCCTTTTCTAGAATGGATCATCCATGCCTAAATCTCAGCCCTTTGGAGGCATGTTGGTAAGACACACACTGGGCAGTCTGGGTTTATTTACTTAAATAGCTGAAAATGTCCTGCTGAGTTTGTTCTCTTTATTTGCTGCTAGACTGATAGTCACTCTGAGTCAGAGCAAGCAGCTCTTGGCTGGGTGCCCTGGGAAGGACCAGGGGGTGTGCAGGTTGCAGAATCACTTCAGAAGATACAGGACAGCACTGACTGTAGGCTGCACCTCAGCACTGAGGCAAAGGTGAGCTGCTTCTCTCCCCAACTTCTCTCTCTGTGTAAAATTTCCATGTTGAGCAGTGGCAGATGAGGGCTGTGTGGGACTCCTACCTAGTTCACCAGAAACTCTGAGTTTTTTTTTTTTATTATTCCATCTTCAGTTAAGTATCATTTATACCAGTGTATGTCTATTAGATAATCAAAGTAAATGTAGTGGTCTGGACAAGAATGACCAAATACTTATTTACTGCTGTATTTCCTTCCCCCTTTTGTTATTTAAACTTGTACCTGGTGGACTCAAATAACCAGCACAACAATTTTCACAAGCAGTTGGGCATTACATAGAAAACCTGAGCAGCTGTGCCAAGAAAACACAGCAGTGCCCACCACTCATCACCACTCTCATCTCAGAGCCCCTTGGGGCTCACCTGCCAGAAGCAGATGTTGTACCCAAGCAGACTGAGGGCTGTGAAACCAGGCTTTGTGAATCAAAGCTGGTCAAAATCTGTGGCTTCTTATGTTGGAAGACTTGAAGATACTTTTCTTTTCAATACAATTCTACACATATTATGTAGAGGAGCTTCATGCCTTTCTTGATGTTCTGTCTCCTCCCACATGATTGTCTTGCTCTCCAGTTTCACAAACTGTCTTTGACAAGGAGCACCACTGTCCAAAGCAGGAAGGACAGTGTTCACTGGTGCCTGGACAGGACCTGGCACACATGCTGCTTGTGCTGGGACTTGCTCTTTTGGTTTTGTTTTTCGCATGAAATCCCTCTAGAGTTTCCTCCTGGGGAGCATGTTAGTCTCAAAAATTGACCCTGGAGAGTAGCAAATCCCAGCCTGATTGCTTTGCTGGGAAAAGTATTTTGTCATTTCTGAAATAATGTTACCTTGGATAATTAATGGTAGTGCCCATGGGTGGTGCATGGGAAAAAAGTGTAGAGTCATCTATTCCTGAATATCTCCGTTCCAAATACAAGCAGGTGCAATCTGAAAGTTTCCTCAGGACCATTTCAGAACCTACTTATTCCCCCATGCAGGGTCTCCTCTCGCTGGAGTGTAAATAAACCAAGCCCAAGTTCTTTTATGGTTCTAGAAATGCACTTTAATAACAGAGATGACAAAACCTTTCAGAGATGATACTTTGCCGGGAGTAGAAAAAGTAAGACATTACAAACAGCAACCATTTTCTCCTATGCAGAATTAGTTTTGTTAAGCTTCAACAGCTAGAAGTTGGCATTCACTTGAATTTTTTTGCATTATGCTTTCAATCCAGTTATATTTGTCCAAAACTTTGACTACATTTTGGTAGAAAGAACTCTGAAGTTGCATTATTGATCAAGTGCTTTCCTGCCTCAGAAATACCAGTTTATGAGGACAGATTTTTCAGAGTTCTGTTCCTGAAGTATCCTGGCCAATGCTCCGTAGGTTAATATTTTCTTGTGGAGACTTCAGAAGTGTTGGTGGCTCTGCCTTTAATGTCACCCTTGCCTTTAAGTGGCTCTTGAGATAGGAGAAAAGTTAAGTGATGGAGAAAATCAAAGTGCTTACTCTGCTTGTTTCTCTCAGTTGGCAGAGGGTCAGAACTGTGATTTCTCTCTGGGTTCTCCTGTTCCCTGGTCTAGGCAGTGAAATTCCTCCATGCTCTGTTCCCAGGCAGGAAGGTTTGACACAGATTTTCATCTCTCGAGGAGAAACTCTGTAGGGCACTCCGTGCACCCACTACATTTCTCCTGAGCTTTTTCAAGTTAAATGTTCTTGGTGAATCTGTGAAACAAAATGTTATGTTCAGTGTTGCTACATTCTCTCACCCACATTTTAGGAACTTCACTAGTTCTGAAAGAATTCTTCAATTTGTTTAGACTAACCATAAAAGTTCCCTGAGAAAATCCCTGGAATTCATTCTGATAGCATAGTGTTTTCCCCTTTAAAAAATGCTTGACTTCTAGTAACAGAAGGCAAAAGCTAAATTCCAGCTTGAGATTTGACCTGCTCTAACGAGAAGCAGATTGCACTATTTTAATGGAAATAGGAGCATTGGAATTTAAAGGAGGAAAGATCAGACCAAGTCATTGTCACCTGCTGGACGAGGCAACACTCTGTTGCTGTTTTCCAGGATCAGCAATTCCACAATATTTCCTTTCACAATAACATAGAGTAGTTGTGGTTATTGTAACAGCAGGTAAACAGCCATATAAGAGGATCAACTTCTTCTAAGGGTACAGGAATAACAAGGACACTTTACCTTTCCATTTAATAAGAGGGTTTGTATTTGATTCTTAGTTCTGGTGTTACAAGGGGAATTCTCTCTGGTTTTTATTTTGCAGGGGTTTCCAGAAGACGTAAGAGGTACATTCCCTACCATTTGGGGTTGTTGTGACCTAAGTGTTGAAGGCTGAATTTGGAAAGGAAGGCATAAAAATTACAACTAACCATTACCTGACCCTGTCAGGGACCAAAATCCATAGCAGGGGTTTCTAGATTTCAGGTCTGTGAAGGCAAGCTTGGAAATGGGATAATGCTTCATCTGCTGCAGGTTTCACTGGGAAGTCCCTGTGAAAGCAGCCAAGCAAAGTTCACTGGGAGGTGGAGAAAATAATATGAAAACCATTTAAAAGATTTTAATCCTGTGTTTAAATTTTGGTGGTGAAGACTGTAAAAATCAGGTCTAAGTGGTTTTGAATGGCTACAGCCAGACAAACCATGAGGATAGGTTTGCTGTAATCCAATTGCCTTTCATGTGACTTGGAGCCACATTATTTAATCTTGCTTTTCAGGGGGAAAATCTGCTGTCAATTTCAGGGGGCCATTGAACATGCTAATTTTGTCACATAGATGCTCTCTGACAGGAAGACCAGAGTGATAACTAGATGTTACTTTTATAATGTGATGGGTTAATGTTTTGTCTTCACCTTAAGAGCACTTCAGCATATCCAAGAGTCTGTGTTTAATAATATTATTTTCCTCTCTTTAAGCAAGGTTAAAGACTTTATTCAGCTTATTCTTGTCACAAGAGAAGAAAAATAGTGACACGGGTTTCTGCACATACATCTTTCTCCCTGCAATACACATATGAGCAATTTTTTCTAACCTGCCTTGAATCATAGATAATAAAGTTTCAGTCTTTGTCCTTGGGAAAATACTTTTCAATCAATGGATTTCCTTCTCAGGAATTTTTTATTTTCTTAACCTGGATTATTTTTTTTTTTTTGTTATTTTATCTGATTATTTTCCATTCTCAATCCTTTTCCAGTGAGCTTATTCATTTTCTTCTTTGTAGATGACAATTATTCCCCACTACCTCTAACATTCACCTCCCTTAACTGCCTTAATGTACTGACTATGTTTTGTTCTGCATTTTTCCTCCCAATGGGTCTAACTCATTAATTAACCATGTAGCTTTTCTCTGAACAACTTGTTTCCATAGAAATATCTTTCTTGATGCCTGCTAGTATAGTCAAAACTGAATTACATTTCTTGATCTCCTATGTTAACTCAAGATCATCACCGAGGAAAATAGAAAACAATTTGGGATCTTACCAAGAGAAAGTCAGAAATGAAATTCCAGTCAGTTTTGACTCCTGAAAAGTCTATGTTGAGGGAGGTGGTTAAAGAGAGTGAGGGGAAGAAAGGAGTGAGGTGATCCCTTGTAAATGTATGGGAAATATTCCAGTGACATAGACATTGAAATATGCAAACAGCTTGGCTTTCATGAGAAGTGACTGCACTGCTTGGCACAGAGCCTGTCTGAAATAACTTCTGTAACTTGGGGGTTCTGCAGAGTTTGGGTAAAGCATGAGTGAGGGATTTAGCAGTGGCAGGCTCGTTTATAAAAATGATTCATTTTGGTCATGCAGTATTTTGTGAAGTTGTTTAAAATGGCCCACCATATTTGAGCGAGGTGGAATATGCCTGGTTTGTGTGTACAGAATCCCTGCATGTGCTGACCTACAGTGGGCTGATGGCTGGGGTTTGGGTCAAAGCGCGCAGTGAAACCCACCAGAACTGTTCTGGAGAGTCTTCAGCAAGGGCAAGTGCAAGTGCTTCCAGAAAAGAGGAGACCAAGCAGCAATGATCATTTGCGGGAAAAGATCCCATTTTCCAGGCTTCAATCCCAAAGAGGGGCATAAGTGGTCCTTGGTGAGCAACACTAGGAACTTTGAGAGTAGTTTATTGTAAAAGAGAGAGAAAATGAGCATTTTAGGGTTGTCCACTGTCATCTCATGGGACATGCCCAAAGCAAAATGGGTGGGAAAAAGAACCTGAAAGCTCTTGTTGGAGCACTTTTACCACATGGGAGCAGTCTACTGATGTTATCCCCAGATTTAAATTATATATTCTGTTTCTCTAATCCAAGTACATAGCTGAGAATTTAATCAGAGCAGGGTGTGTACTTTATATATTGCTTTGGGTGGGACTGGCAAAAAATATATTCTTGGCTAATCACAGTTGTATACCACAATACCTTAACTTCTTTTGTGTTGTTTCACCCAGTGCCAATATTAAACATCTTTTTTATTGTGCCATACAAATTGTCCATTTAAGAACAAATTGCACCGAAATAAATCACAAGTCTGTACAAATTTTGCATTTGGTTGTTATACAATAAACTGATGATAATGAAAAACACCCATAAATTTTAACTACTTTAGGGTATAATGTTCCTAAACGAGATTGGGTGAAAGAAATCAGAAAAAGAAAAGCATTATTTCAACTCTTATATTTTTGTTTAGGAAGAAATAAAACAAAGCAAAACAAAAAACCCAATGGCATCCCAAAGAATTGCTATTTTAAACAGAAAATTTTTGTTTATCCACTTTATTTAAGTTCTGATTTTTCCTTCTGTGTTTTAAGGTCCAAACTGTAAGAGCCTAAACATTACAAGGTGCTGTCTTACAGAAATTTGGAGACTGGTCTGGTTTCCTGGAGTGGTTCATTGAGTTTGAATTATCTTTCAACCTCTATATATTAACACAGCATCCCACCCTTCTGTCTGTCCTATAGAAGTGTAATGCCTGACAGTCCAGCACATATAAAATTATTAAACTTCTGGGGAAATAATTTTTAATGTATTAATACTTCTGATAGGTTCTTCTGAGACCAGCCTACATGACCCTCTGTACTTGTTGACTCTCCCTGCACAATGATTGTTCAGGCTGCAAAGGCTGATCATGGTTTTTTATTAGATTTTGTATTGCATCATTAAAAGCAGAAAGTCAAATCATAGCAGCAGTGAACTACAGCAAAAGCAAAGAAACTGAGTTTGTTGCAGAGATAATACGATAATATATTTTTAGCACTCGGATTCATTGCTTACATGCATACGAATTTTTTGAGACCACAAAGTATTTTTTGTCTAGACTAAGTCCATACAAACAAAATAAAAGCACAGGTTCTGTCTGTTCCATGGAAACCACTGTGATGGGAGACCTCAGTGCAAAACAACAAGCACATTGCACGGCAGGGTCACACTCGGTAGCAGGAATTAGAGATGAATTTTAAGGATGACCCCCAGCTCAGCTCTGTTCCTTCTGTGCCCCGGGGCATAGCATCTCCCTGGAGGGATGGAGCATTACTCAAATGTTTGCGTGCGGGGCTGAGGCAACACTGCTCTAGGTATTTCCCAGGAAAGAAAATATATAAAATTAGCTAGTTTTGCAAAACTTTGAGAAATGACGTTGGCAAAACTTTAAAACATCGAGGTAAGCCAAGATATGTTGGTTTGCCTCCGGGTCCTCCTTTGCTCGGAACGAGTGCGGGGCATGGGATGGGATGGCGGGTCTGAACAGCGAGTCCAGGCAGGGACACCCGCCAGGCAGAGGGTCATCCCTCCTGCGGCACCGCACCGAGCGCGGGGACACCGAGCGCTCCGCGGGGACACCGAAGGCTCCGAGGGGACACCGAGCGCTCCGCGGGGACACCGAGGGCTCTGAGGGGACACCGAGAGCTCCGCGGGGACACCGAGGGCTCCGCGGGGACACCGAGGGCTCTGAGGGGACACCGAGCGCTCCGCGGGGACACCGAGGGCTCTGAGGGGACACCGAGGGCTCCGCGGGGACACCGAGGGCTCTGCGGGGACACCGAGGGCTCCGCGGGGACACCGAGGGCTCTGCGGGGACACCGAGAGCTCCGCGGGGACACCGAGAGCTCCGCGGGGACACGGAGCGCTCCGCTGCAGCGGAGCCGGGGCGGGCGGGGCGGTCCCGGGCGGGGCTCTGGTAGCGGGGGCTGTTCCTTGCCCGGTGCGGGGCGGTCCCGCACCCGATCGGAGCGGCGGCAGCGGCGGCAGCGGCCGCGCGGCTGAGGCAGATGACATCCCCCCGTGAGGGTCCAGGTGGGTGCTGTGCCAGGTGACATCCCCCCGTGAGGGTCCAGGTGGGTGCTGTGCCAGGTGACATCCCCCCGTGAGGGTCCAGGTGGGTTCTATGATAGATGATATCGAGGTGGGTGCTGTGGCAGATGATATCCCCAGGTGAGGATCCAGGTGGGTGCTGTGGTCACTGATCCCCAGGTGAGGATCCAGGTGGATTCTATGGCAGCTTAAATCCCCGGGTGAGGATCCAGGTGGGCTGTATGGCAGATGACATCCCTGGGTGAAGAACCAGGTGGGGGTGTGGGAGATGATATCCAGGTGGGTGCTGTGCCAGGTGACATCCCCAGATGAGGATCCAGGTGGATTGTACGGCAGATGATATCCCCAGGTGAGGATCCAGGTGTGTGCTGCTGTTTCCTAGCACTGCTTTGTGACAGCAGCTCCTGGGCTGTCCACGCTTTGGGTCATGCTCTTCCAGTGCTGCTGCCTTTACTTCCTAGCTGGATGCACTTGGAAAGTGCTGAGTAGATTTTCTCACTTTGCTGTGTGCATTTGAATACCAACAGGCTCCATCAGGGCACACTGACCCAGTAAAAGTTTGTCCACTGCCCTGGGCTCAGCACAGCCTTAAGCAGGGCAAATAAACCAGCTTGCTTTTAGATGTAACCACTTACTGGGCAGTTTCTGTTGGGTTAAATAGTTCTTCATGTGTAGATTGAAGCTGTATCACAGACAGTGGTTTTATTAGCATTTTATAAAATTAAGGAAAACTTACTGCTACATGATGAAAGAGCACAGACAATTAGCTTGTGTTGGGTTTTGTTACTTCTGTGCTAGAGGTTTATTGATATTGGCTCTAGTGGAAGTGAGCACTCACCCTCCCTGCTACGGTTCCTCCTAGGAATCTTGCATCAAGTGTTTCTCAATCACGTACAAGGGTCCCGTGGAAAAACATCCATAAGGAGCTTCTGCGTCAGAGAACTGTGGCATCGGTTCCTGCTTTGCAGCCAGCAGGACCAAATCATGGAGAAGCAACATATGTGTGATTAGGCGGTGGGGAGATAAACCCCCTCTCTCATGCCACTTACTTGGATAAGGATTTTCCAGTGTGGATTGGAAATTAGAGAGTTATACTCTCTCCTAAAGTTGATGTGAGTTAGACACCTAATTCCCTTGAGTACTTTGAAACTCCTGTAGAGCAAACACTACCTTCTCTAACTTACGTAGAAGCAATTAAAACATCAGCCAGCACTGACAAGCTACTTAATGTGGTCTGCAAAAAAAATGCTTTTAAGCTTGTCTGGGTCCCAGAATGGGAGGCAAATGACAAGGACCTGAGTAAAGACCCTAATATCAGCCTGGGAGTCCTAGTAATCAGCCTGGGGAGCTGGTGCCAAGAAGCTGGACAGAGATGCAATTAAGGTTGCCACAAAGTTCTGGGATACATTGCAGTTCCCAGCTGCGATAACTGAAGAGTTGGCTGCAGTTCCAAAACACCAGCATGATAGTAAAGCAGGAATGAAAGGACAAATATCTTGGCCTTTTCATTTTCCAGACATTTATGTTCACTATCTGCATGGAGCCTGAATTATCCTGGCTGAATTCCAAGCTATAATCTTTTTTTTTTCTCTTCCTTGAGTGAGTTAGTAAAGTACTATTAGGCTTTGATATTTGGCATTGCACAAGGGAAAACAGAATAAACATTCCCACTTATTTATGATCCATCTTAGCTTTTGGAGAGTTTGACAGTTTTACAAGTCCCTGACTGCTTATCCTGGTCAGTGCAAACACCCTGCTCTGAAAGCCTCATGTCAAGGCTTCAGCATGGAGACAACATTTTCTGGCTCTTTTCAAGTAAGAGGAGATGCATAAAGAAAAACAGTTGTTGAAAATCCAGTCACAGGTAAAAAGCAGTCCTGAACATCCTCGGGAAATCAGAGTTCTAGCACAGCAAACACATTTTTCACAGAGTTTATAAAATGAAATACCTCATTTAGCAGCTGTAAGTCACAGGGAAGATACACCGATTTTTATAGCCGTGGGAAGATGCACAAACCAGAAAGGTGCAATGGGGGACTCGTAACTTTATCTTCAAAAGGAACCTGACAAGCCCTGGTCGCTTCCACCAGTGCCAGCACAACCAGCAGGGACAGGAGCGAAGGCAGGGCATGAAGGACCTGCCAGCGCACAGCTGACGGCTCGGGAGCTGAAGGAAGAATGTGTTGCAGAGTTTGACGTGTGGCTGCCAAGCAGGCACGAGGTTTGTCAATTCCAGATCTGGGGAGGCGGAGGGGAAAATAGTTCAGGATTGTCAGTGATGAGAGAAGGCAGCAGCACCCCCGCAGGCTGGAGCAGCTGCCATGCTGTGGCACATCGAGCAGGTTTTGAGGTGGAGGCTCTGGGCAGCTGCTTGTCTGTGACTGCCACGTGGAGAAAAGCAAGTTCTTCCTCTATAATGACAGAAATTGGGAAAGAGCAAAATTCTTTGGATTTTTTTTTTTTTTTGCTGTTTCATTCTGGAGTGGGGTAATACGCAGTCAAAATGAGGAGTTAGTCCTCCCCTTTGTCCTGTTCTCCTGTGTGCACGTGGATCTGTGCTGGGCTTGTTGAGAAATCCAGTCCTTTCTGCAAGCACCACATTTGCATCCTACGGAAAAGGGGATAAATAGGGTCCTGCAGGAACTAATGCTGCAAACAGTGAGAAAACCTCTCCAACTGCTCTGCTTCCTGGCATGGTTTTGGAAGATGTTCAGACTTAAACACAAATCTCTTTAGTTAATGAAGTCCTGATCACCATGTGATTCCTACCTGTCAAAACTGGAAAACTATTTTGGATGAGGATAGAAGGAAAACTAATGCGTCTACCATGGATATTAAAAGCTTTCTAAAATATTGCTTTGAAATAGACCTACAGTGAGACACTTCTGTGAAAAGTGATGCATTTAGGTGAAGGTTTCACAGCAGGCTGAGCTCTCTGAGAGCTGCCAGTGGGGGTGGGCAGGGTGTGTTCCCACATCTCTCCCTGCACCTACCCAACCACAGCTCTTGCCCTGCCGCTGGAGTTTATCAGAACACATGACAGCTGAATCAGAAAGCTAGAACATCACCAATTTGACCTTAATAAAAAAGAAATTACTCACTTCCTGCTGGTTTGGCCGATGGGACCTCCTGCCATAGGCTCGGATTGTCGGTGGGGAGGGGCAGGAACACGCAGCTGGGGAAAGGAGAGGAGGAGGTCTCCTACTTTGGCAGTAGGTGTGTGCAGCTGAAAGTCACAGTGCATGCTGACGGTAAGGTTTGTTGTGCTTGTTCTTTCAAATAGAAATTGGTTTCCTCCCATTTTGTTTATGGAGAGTGTTTTTAAAAACTTGAAGTACAGTTTGACACTCTACCTGAAGTTTGTGATCATCTCATAGTAAGGCTGACTGGTCTGTTTGATAATACAGCTGTCACAGGTTTCAGTTGCTGCCTCTCCCTTGTTGTAAGGAAAGCATCTCAGAGAGAATGCCCAAATCTCAGCACAGATGTCTTTTGATTATTGCAAACAGTCCTGTTAACAATGATACTCATTCTGAGAGGGATTTAATACACGCTGTAGCATCTGGTTTCTAAGTACCTGAAGAGTCTGAGTACTTCAGCCTGCAAACAGGACAGTGCTCAGATGGGGGAACACAGTTTTTCAGCCCAGGTGGATGGAGGAGAAGTGTCAAAGTCAAGCTGCTCCAGATCCTGGGGCTCTGGGGAGAAGGTGCAGTGGAGCAGTGGGGGACAAGGGGCAGCAGCTGTGCAGGGCTGGTGTGCTGGGACAGGCAGGCTGAGGCACAGCGTGTTTGAATGCTGTTTGCAGTGGGACTGGGCTGAACCTTCAGCACAGAGTGTACCTGTGTAACATAGTACAGCCAAAGGGTGGCACGGGCCATGTGCTACGTATTGTGTCTCATAAACATCTGGTAGTAACCTACCACCCATAGCCCGTGGGGAAATAGGTGGCTTGGCATGAAATGCTGCTGGCAGCCTCCCATTAAGCTTTGGAGGTGGTTTTGTTTTTTTTTTTTTCATCTCTTTAATTATGAAATCAGTTCAGTGGAGGGAGGTGACATATTTAGGTTGCTCTGCTAGTTCAGTTGTACAGATAGCACCCAAAAGATGTTAAAAAGTTGTCATCCTCTTGTAGGACATCCATCTCACAGACAGATATGCTGTGATTGCAACAGTATTTGGGGGTATTGCTCCAAGCTTTCTTTCTGAAGGCTCTCCCATTTCCAGTTTTAATTCAGGAAGAGTCAACTCTCCAACAAGCACCTGAGCAGCTGATCTAACATCAAGAAGGACTACACAATTGGTATCTGCTTGGGTTTATTAGTACATCGATTTTAAGAGTTGGTTGGTAAACCTGGAAGATTCTTTTGCAGTGACTGTGTAACTCTGGAAATGGGAAATCCAAGTGCAAGCAGGCAGGGAAGCTGGGAAGGTGCATGTCATCATGTCAGACAGAGCAGGCAGGCTGTGAAGCCAGGCTTGGAATGGGTCTTCACAAATGGCTCATCTATACTTTGTCTAGCCAAAAGTACAGCGTGAAGGCCCTTTCAATAGCCCCAAAGAGCCTTCAAGAAGGTTGTCTCTTCTTTGCATGAGGAATTTTACATAGGAAACTGAGCTTCGGCTGTTTTTCAATGTATGCCTTAAAGCATCGTGCAAGTTTCCAGGAGCGTGGTTGCTACTTCAGCCCCTCCATGTTACAAGCAGGGCTTATAAGTGTCTGTGGCATGTTTGTAACAGTTGGTGCCCAAGGTGGGTATGTTAGTTAATGCTTCTCAGGATTATTGCTCTTCTTTTATGTCTCTGTGATTTTTATTTGCAGGGAGAACACTCATCTGCATTTTGCCATTGCTGTCTAATGAGCTTTCACTTGTCCTTCATGCTGCACGTGCCATAAGAGCAAAGCAGTCCTGCAGTGCTGAATGCAGCCCTATGGGGAGCACTACTTTCCTTTGAGCAATTCTTTCTTATCTCCTTTTCATTTCCTCCACTCACATTGGTCATTATCATAGTAACACAGTCTGGCCTGGGAATTTCTTGTCATCAGAGTAAAATTCCTAGCCATCCATTACCCCTTTATGATTTCAGTTTCCAGTAGGAGGAGGCAGCATAGATGCCACTGTGAAATGTGGAAATATCAAGAGGACCCTTTTAGTAGCTATTTTAGCAATGAATTATCACATGAAATCTGATGGCAGATAATTTATAGAATCTTCTAATGGTTTGGATTGGAAGGGACCTTAAAGATTATCCAGTTCCAACCTCCCCTGCCATGGGCAGGGACACCTTCCACCAGCCCACGTTGCTCCAAGCCCCATCCAGCCTGGCCTGGGACACTTCCAGGGATTGGGCAGCCACAGCTTCTCTGGGCAACCTGTGCCAGGGCCCCACCACTTTTACAGGGAAGAATTTCTTCCTAAAATGTAATCTAAACCTTTCCTGTGACTGTGCAAAAAGGTACCTTGAAAGGCCTGAAGATTTACATCAGCAAAGAAAACTCCCCTGGCTCCTGTATCCTTGTCCTACAGAAAAGGCCACCTCTAATTGTGAGAATTCCATTGTATTTTCAGTCACATTCATTGAAAATGTCATCACTAGGTGCAAAATATTTTTCTGCCTGTTCTTACTTGCATTGCAGTTCCTGGCTTGGTTTGCTCTGAAAACAGAGTTGTACTTTTAATGTGTTGGGAACTGGGGAGGCTCCAACCCCTACACAGTCACTGTCTGTTCAGGAGAGCTGTGCACAGGCTGAGGTCTGGAGTCAGGACAGCTGTAGTTTCTCCACACTGAGATGGTTGAGTGAGTCTACTGGGTTGTTCTAAGTGAAAATCACTGTGTGAAGGCTTTAGGTGTTAGAGTGGTCACACTCCTGGCTCTTTTCTAAAGATTGTTTCCTTTCTTTTTTTGCTCTGTGAGTGCAATGCTGTTCTTTTTCCAGTCCCCTCTCTTGGTATTCCATAAATGCTGTGTCGTGGTAAAGATTACAGTAAATTATGGCACTAGGTATAGTAATAAATGTAGGCATAGCGTATATAGGTTGTTGTGGGAAAAATTAGTCCCTGTTCTGCAGTTTGGAATAAAAAAATAGAAATCATGCATCTGTTTTGTGTAAAAACATCCTTGTCTTCCTATGGTATCACTTTATTCTCTGAGTTTTGTGCAGGGAAGCCTGTTTTATGGATGGCATTGTCCAAAATAATCAAGTGATAATGGAAACAATTTAAAGAGTAAAATAATAAAATCATGGAAGTTGTGCGGTTTTTTTGCTGAGTTTCTTCAGTCACTTGTACTGATGACTCACAACTGAGAAGTTTGAGCAAAACAAGAAGGCAATTTGAACAGGTACGTTTGTGAAGTGCCTTGGAATCCTTATCTGTGAGTGTATGTGTAAAGAAAATAGTTTTAAGGAACAGGTCTAGCCTATCATGCTACACTTTAAGGTGCTTTAAAAACTTTTCTCTGTACTGAGCATGCTTGACTTTAAGGTAGTTTAAAAACTTTTCTTTCAAAGGAGTCTTTGCCTTTAGGTTGGTGTCTGTAGTAATGTGAGCTGAAGTGCACACAGACTTACAGAAAGTGTCTATGGGATATGTATATGTGTATTTCTTCTCTTCCACAGACGCAGCAATTTCTAGTATTGGCAGAGATTAGAGTCTGATGGCATGTGCTCATGCTGACCTGTTTGTGTTTCTGAGGAATCTGGTGAGTGCTCTGTGAGCCTCCTGTGGGAATGTTACCGAACTGGCCATGGGGCTTTAGGAATTGTCACAAAACGAGCAGTTAATTCTTGACATCTGCTGCGCTGCAGTGACTGCCAAGTTGCGTAGGTAGTTGGCAAGGAAATAAATATTGATAGACCCTAGCAACAGGTACTCCTGAGAACTCTTGTTCCGGGAATGCTTAGGCCGTGTCCAGTGTTATTAACCTTGTGATAGCATTTTAAGTTTATTTATAGGATTTGTTTGTGTCTTATCACCATCTCTCAGAACTGGAATGCACGAAGGGGCTCTGCTGTGTGAGGGCATAGATGTGTGT
This sequence comes from Acropternis orthonyx, assembly GCA_035583155.1. NCBI lineage: Eukaryota > Metazoa > Chordata > Aves > Passeriformes > Rhinocryptidae > Acropternis > Acropternis orthonyx. The sequence goes on from JAWWEU010000029.1 coordinate 4,445,082, forward strand.
TCTACACCTTCTCTGGTGATTCGTTTCAACATGTAGCAGATGTTTCACTGTCCACATCTCAAGGGTAGCTGATCTATGACATCCCAAGTATGTGCTCATATCTAGGCTCTCATACATTTGCTTCCCCATCCTGTGACTGCTCCAGAGCCATGTGAGTTGGACACAAGGATTTATTCCTTTTTAGTGATATCCTAACAAAGCACTAATATACAAGCCCCCTCAGAGAATCCACCAGGTACAATTAGCTCATGCTGTGAAAGCACTGACTGTGAGCACTGTACATGAACGACTGTGTGTTCTCCTTGCAGAAATTGAAGCCAGAGAAGCCTGTGACTGGCTGAGAGCTGCCGGGTTTCCCCAGTATGCTCAGCTGTTTGAAGGTATGATCACAAAGACTTGTCAAGCAGCTGACACTGAATTTGAGTGGAATTGTTCTCATAAATAATATATTTCAGAACCTGACACTTTTGATGGAAGCACTTCCAAATTCTGTCATATATTCATGCAAATCATCAGAAAAACAGAAAGCTGGTATGTGTTCTTGCAGAAGGGACATCTCAGCAGGGACTCGGTAGAATTCTGTAAAGAACCAAATCTTTCCTGGTTTGCTTTTCCTGTTTTTAGACTGTAACTCAGTCAAATCTCTGCTTTGGTGACTTTTAGTTGCCTATAATTTTCTAAGGCTCTTTTTCTTGTAGTGTTGGAGTGTTTTTTCCAACCACTGATTGCAACCAAAACTCCTCTAAGGCTCTCCAGCCTGTGGTCTGAGCCAGATTGCTTTATTGGTGTTTTGAAAAAGAATGTTGGAAAAATCGTCTTGCAATCATAAGTGTTTAAAACTGATACTCAGCAGCAGCCAGCCATTAAAAAAAAAAAAAAGGCAATTTCAGCATGTTTTCATGTCATTAAATCTACAAAGAGTGCTTATTTCTTGTGGGGGAGGTATGGATTTATTAAGAACTTGTTTAATTTTCAGGCCACACTTGTGCTTATTCCTTAACACTGTTCTGCTTTAAAATATGTTTATTGTTACAAACGCTGACTAACAAAAGCTAATCCATTCTTAAGAGATATTTTTTATCAAAGAGCTACAGTTAAAAGACCATCAGTAACTTCTGCCTGCTCTCATTCCCGCCTCCCCCTGTTCACTGCAAAATCAGCAATCCGAAGCCAAGCCATAGAGCTGGATTTGAAAGCTGTATGCTGTGACATGTGCTGCCTCATGGAAATGCTTCCTGTCTGGCTACAGCAGATTTTATTCTATAAGATGTGTGTTGGAAATAACAATGAATCCCTTGCATTACCTTGCTGTTTATGCAGTGTAATTTACTGACCAGGAAAATTAAGCTTAAAAAATAAGCCAGGAAAATACAAAACGGATCTTACTGGGTCCCTCATCTGCAAGGCCAAATCTCGGAAGCTGAGACATTGGGCTCTTCAGCTGGTGGATCAATCAGTTTCCTGCCCAGCATGGTTTGTCACACTCAGTACAGCCCAGAGAGTGTGTATCATGTGCCTCACCACCAAAAAACCTCACCTAAAATATCCCTGTTCTACACTGCACTTGAAGGCAGAAGGTGCAGAGAACCAAACCAAAGCTAAACTTTATTTTGTATTTCTTGTCTGTGCCACTTAGTCACTGCAAGCTCCTGGAAAGGCAGAGGTGTTTGTCCACCTGTAACTAATAGGTCCCAACATTTATTCTACTTGCTCTAAGGAACTGATCTCACTTGCATGAAGGACCTTTGCATGAATATATAGCTATAGAAACAGGCTTAGATTCCTTACACCTCTGATGAATATGTTGTAAAATTGAAAGTCTTTGCAATTAAAGCTCAGATTTCAGATTCAACTTCTTTGTTCGCAGATATGCAGTTTCCCATTGATGTAAAAACTGTAAGGAAAGATCATGAATTTTTAGATGGAGATGCGATTGAATCACTGTTCAGGTAAACGTTAATTATGAACCATCTTTAATACCTCCAGGCCCCACAGCTACTTGTCATTTATCTTTTCATCCATTTGTTTTTGTCTGAGACTAGCAAAGTCACTAATTCTGTCACTGAAGGAAATCACTTAAGCACATGGTTTAGTACCAGAGAAGTTGGTTGTTTTAAGAACTTAAAAGTTACCATGTGTTTGCACATCTTCAGCCAAGATCTTGGGGATGTTACACTGAGCATCAAGTCTGTCTTTTCTGTAATGTGAGATGTCTGCAGGCTGAGAAAAAATAATCAGTTCCCTGCAAGCATGGCAGGCTGCTCTCCAGGATCACATATAATGGAGTGCAGGAATTTCCCCTGACGGGCCGGATTCTGTTCCAGCTGATAGACAGAAAAAAATTATCTGCACAAGATCTATTCTCTTTTCCTGAATGCTTTTTGAGTGAGAAGCAAAGGTATTGATACGAAATCATTGTTTTGCCACAGCTGTTCAGAGCACACAAGTGAAATTGCATTGTCAGTGGAAAGTCAAGCCCACAGCCCTTTGGCCTTTCCCTGTGGCAGAGGGCCAGGATGGTGCAAGGCATTCTGCTCCGCTTCTTGCAGCGGTTGCTGAAGCGTTCTCACTGTGAGATTGTTCACAAATTAGTTTCTAACTCTTGAGCGACTGGAAAGTTCCTCTCCTGGAAAGTGTTTTGCTCCTTTTCTGTCCTGTCAGGTCACCTGAATTGACATCCTGCTTGTAGCAGGAGCACCAAGAGGAGTTGCTCACATTTACATCTCTGAAGCACGGCAGATACTCCAGAACTTTCAGTGTGTTTTGTTGCTTGGTATGGCTTCTGTCCTGAGTGCTCCTTGGAGGCTCTGAGTGTGCCTCCTGCTGAGGATTCTTTGACAATTAAGTGATTGACCAGTTTGCAGCCTTTTTGATTCCACAAGCTTTACTAATAGATGATAAAGTCCTTCCAAGGAATAAGCTTAATGTCTTCTTTTATTTAAAAATTATTTTTAAAGAAGCCTGCTCAGCCTTTCATTTATTTTCAAGATCTTAAATCAATATACAGTTTTTTACAATCATTAAAGCACATGGTATTTTCTTTCAATTAAATGATTACTTATGGTTGTCTTCTCTAGTAAGAAGGCAGAACTGGAAATGTGAATATCATGGGGTTGTTATTGGTGCTGGTTTTGGCAAAATGTATGAGGAATCTCTAACAGTGTCAGTCTTGGGCACCAGTAATGAAGCCTTTGTGGTAGAAGATCACAACTATATTGGCACAGGTTTGTTTTCAAGAAATAAAATAGTTTAAATTTAAAACTTCTGTCTTTCTTCTCATACCCCAGACGGCTGAACACACTGAACAAGTGTGCGTCAATGAAAGTGGAAATAAGCCGTCAGAGGAGACGGGTATGTTTGTAAAATACAGTTACTCTTCTCATTAAAAATGTGTTTAGTTATTGTATCAAAAACCTGGTTTTGAAAAGTGCATGAAGAATTAGCAACTTCTGAACTTTCCTTTCCATTCTCTTCCATCCTGCAAAGCTCTGCCATTTGCATTTTCTGCTGAAAAACAGAGATGGAGATTGAAATTATGTAATGTTCATTTTGTAACTTTGCAAGGTAGGTTAGGGGTGGGTTTTGAAACAGTTTTAAAAATTGATTTGACACACATTAATGTCCAAGAGTTGCACCAAGGCCCCACCTCAACATGTCTGTCATTGCTTTCCTAGGTAGTCTCACACCTTACTTAAGTCCTGAAAGTGAAATTTCACTCTTACTAAGTACAGAAATTAAATGGACAACCCAAATGTCCAGCAGGTAGAAGATGGAGGGGTTTTAGCTGTGCTGGTTTTGTCCCTCCCCCCCACAAAAAGTTCTGCAGTCAAAACAAAGTGAGAGTCACATCTTGGCTGGGCAACTCTGAGGTACCTTGGATTAAGTGCAGGACTAGTAAGAAGATAATGCCATCTTCTGGAAAAATGTCTCGTTTTTTGGGAAGTTCCACTCTGTCATTAGGGAGGAACGGGGCAAGAGAGAGCCCACAGAGAAGACACAGGTGGTTCCATCTCTAACATTTTGCTGCCCCAGTGTTCCTTTGGAATGGGGAAACAGAGCAAATGGGGCACGTGGCAGGGGAGGGTGAGGAATCCAAGAGGGATATTGATGCTGCTGCAGTCCCACAGCCAAACACTGAAAATGAGTGAATTTTGGTCATCAGAGTGTTTGAGTTGTTTGGCTTTAGGAAAGGCCGTGTAAACTGGATACAGTTATCTTTCAAAACCTTTGGATGTGCCACAAGACAGGATTTTTCACCCTTAGATCAAATCTGCCACCTTTTCCTGTGGTACACTTACCAGATTTGTCAGCATGCTTGGCAGTCATTTGTGAGCAGGTTTTTCAACTAACTCAGGGCAGACCTTCAGTGACTGAATGGTCACATTCCCATATGCTGGTCTCAGGGGTTTTGGAGGTAGGCAGAAAATTGAGCCTCCTTTTTTGTTAAATTTTGCAATTTAAAATTTGCCAAAGTTTGCCACTGAACTGTATTTTTTTTTCCTTCTAAGAGCGATGATTCTGAAGATGATGAACCTTGTGCAATAAGCAGTAGGTGGGCTTATGAGAGGTGCAGTCAGAGGTGGTCTCGAGTCAAGAGCCTGGAGGGTTTCCCAGCAGAGGAAGGTGCCACTGCGTCAGTCCCAGGCAGTCCAGTCCTGAAGATCAGCAGCAGGGAGGACAGTGTCTTTCTGGATCATGGAGAGAAGCAAGATGTGTCCTCAATTCACAGCACCAGCAGTGCTGACAGTGACACTGTTAGCTCCCCAAAACCTTTTGAAGATGTGGAAACCAGCACGAGTTCCTCAAGATGTTCCTCAATTAAGGTACCTTCACTGGACTCTACTTTCAGTTGTTCTCCTCCCCCCAGTGAATTTTTAAATATCACCAATGAGCAAAAGCTTTTGGATAAGTCACCATCTAAAAAGAGGAAAAGCCTTCTGAAGAAAATGGAGAAGCTGCACTTAAGGAGCTGCAACTTAAGGAGTGGTCAGTCAAAGGCCAAACCCATAATAAGTGAACCTGTTCTTCTGGAAGGGCTGAATGAAGAAAAGATGAAGATGCTGAACTGTGTAAATATTTCTGACCTCTCTGGCATCCAAACAAAGAACAGTTCTTCCTTTTCTCCCTGGAGTGGAAACAGCAGCAATCAGTCTGGGAAGAGCAGCACAGCGAGCACTCCAAGCCCTGGTACAAAACCAGGCAGCCCCTGTGAGGGAGGGGGCAATGCAGAGCACACGGACTCGAGCAAGCTCTTGCTGCTATCTCAGCACAACCTGAAAAATAACATGATGTTACAAAAGGGCCAGATGTTTCAAATACCACAGGGCCATAAACCTGGCACTTTCCCCACAACGCTTACAGACAGCTCCCCGAATCCAGGAGACAGCTCTTCTGTCAACTGGAGAACTGGGAGTTTCCACGGGTGCAGGAGAAGCCGGAGCAGGAGCAGTTCCAAGGACCCCAAAGCCCCCAGGAGTCCCCTTTCAGCCTCAGATAACAGGCTAAGTGTGTATGACAACATGCCCAATATTGACCTTGATAATTTGGAGGCAGCACAAGTCGGTGATGATGATGTTTTTTCAGAACTGAACAATGTTATAGCAGATGTCAACGGCCTCAGAAAGTTGGTTGATCAGTGGACAGAGAAGCTCTCAGATGATGGGGATTCTGACTTTGCCAGTGACTTGACCTCTTTGTATCCATCCTCCCCTAAAGAAAGCTCTCTTGAAACAGAGGGCTCAGAAGATAAGACAGCAGAGGACACTGAGGGAGAGAGCAGCTGTGGCCTGGGCAAGGAGATTGGCTCTGCAGACCTGCCATACATTACAGACTCTAAAAAGACCAACAGGTCAGCAATCCTTCGGTTTCCCTTCAATTCTGGCCACTCAAAATAGAATTGCTTTGCCAGAACAAAGTATTCTTAAGTCTGTTCTAGGCAGGAGGGTCTGCACTGGTGGTGCCAGATATCATTGGTCTGTGGGCACCCTGATGACAACATCTGTTGAAAGTAGGACACTCATGATCTGCATGAGCACTCAGACATTTGGAATCAGGCTCTCTGTATTTCTTAGGGAAACAGTATGTATTGACAGAGGACCTCCTGGATGGGAAGTACCTTGTTTAAGTGCACCTAACCGAGTGGTGCTTGGGAGCTGCAGGTCCTTTAGAGTCTCAGGTGCTTCACAGATGCAGGCAGAAAACTAACAGAGATGATGGAAATGGTCCTAAGCTTGAACAATATTTATCCCATAGGAAGCAACACTGGTCTGTGGAAGAGAGTGTGAACTTGGAAAGCCTTTCCATGCAGGATGGCCAGTCGGCTGCCCAGCTGGCCCGGACACAAAAGCTGGCGTTGTTGAAACTCACTGCTTTAATGGACAGATATTCCCCTTCCAGTAAGCAGGGCTGGAACTGGTAAGTTCTCTAATACTAAAGCAACCTGTGCTGGAAAGAAAGGATTTGATGTAAGCAGGTGAATTTCCTTGTCTGTCTAGATTATAGGTATTAAAGCCGAGGACTTTCATCCTATTGAATATCTGACAGCTTCCTGGTTATTTCCATGGCTGCAGGATTTCCTCTGCTATGGGCTGCACTTTGGCTCCTCGCTGATGGTCGTGCTGTTAGTAATTTTAAAGCCCATTTTAGTTTCTCCCATTTGCAGGACTTTGTCAGAGGTGCTTCACAGGGACTGTGGGACCTGAGGTGAGAGCTGGCTAGGCTGAGGATACAGTTCTTCAGCATCGAGTCTCTGTTTGAACTAAAACAGTGACAAAGTCAGACACTCAGAGGACTTAGAAACATAAGTCAGCATCTTGTGACAGGGAGCGGGTACTTGCATATAGAAAGAAGTGAAAAAAGCCTGCAGTGCCCTAAAGGGGTGGAATGTATTTCCCATGAGGATGTTTTATTAGAGCTAATTTCTATATGGAAATGAGGAGGTCATTACTGATTTTCTCTCCCTGATGGCGCTGTGTGTACAGGTATGTGGCAGAATTTGGGTTGTGACAAGGTACAACTAAATCCTTTCCCATGCATGTAAAGCAGCACGTGGAATGTGCTGGAGGCCTAATAAGTTGCATGTACCGGTTTTTTGTTTCCAGGACCATACCAAAGTTCATTAAAAAACCAAAAGCCTCGGACTACAAGGACAAAAATGTGTTTGGGGTTCCTTTACTCCTGAATGTGCAGAGAACAAGCCACCCACTGCCCAATGGGATACTGCAAGCCCTGGACTATCTGAGAAGCCACTTCCTTGACCAGGTATGAACTCAAGGCGGCCCAGAGCATCTCTGGGCCATGAATGGATCTGCTCCTGGGAACCAGACTCTGCTTCCCTCTTTTGTGAAGGACTTTCTTGCCCTCTGAGGCTCTGAACAGGCAGAAAGGTGTAGGTCTGAGCAGGCAGCCTGTGAGGACATACCAGTACTGATTCCTTCTGGGAATACCTCTAGTCCTGTATGGTGGTTTTGTGCCATGCCTCACCGACGCCCTCTGCAGCTGGTGCAGGCACTCAGGCTGGGGAGGTGCCATGTCTCTGCTCCCTAAGGAGGTTAATCTGCCAATGTCATTGTTCCCTCTGTTCTGTGGTTGCTGGTAGTGCCAGAGCTAATGTGAAAATTAATCTTGTTTCAGCTGAAATGTACTGCTAAGCAGAGAGAAAACATATTACAGCAGTGCCTGTAACATCTTTTTCTGGATCTCAGCTCCGTATTTATCCCCTAAGTGGAGGTGGCAGTGGAAGTGTGTGCTGCATATGGTGTTTCTGTAGCATAGCTGCAGAAATGGGAGACCCTGTGACGTGAGACATACCAGTTAAAGAGAGCACTTTTCTTTTCTTTTCTTACCATTTTCTAGGTGTGTAATATCATGCCAAAGTATATGTGTGTTCTGTGAGGTGACGGTACAAGTGTGTTTCATTTTGAGGTGCTGGTATGCATTTGGTTAACATAAATAAACCAAAGACTGTAAATGCTGCCTCAGTGGCACAGAAAAGCTCTCAGCAGGAGCGGTGTTGGGTCAAGTTCGTGGGAAACTTCTAAATCTTGGTTTTGTCTGAAAGTTGATTGACGATTATATTAACAATAAAATCATAATTCCCCTCAGGATGGCAACTGCCCTTTGCCAGCCTGTGGATGGATTAGGTGTGTAAGGTGTTAAACCTGGGCCTTGAGGATCTGAGTGTCTGAGCAAGCACAAGCATCGCTGTGTGTTTGTGTTTGTGTTTGGATGGACACACACTGGTGCATGTGAAACCTGCCCCTGACATGTGTGAACACAGCCTGCCCAAGCAAACGGACAGATGTCAGTAGTACTGATTTCCAAAGTCAAAAAGAGTAGTTTTGCATTAAATAAAAAGCAAACAAACATGACAATTGGTGTGTCAGAGCTGGTTCTGTGAGCATCAGGCGTGGTTTGCTTGGTAGGAATGTCTGTGCTGCTTCTAACAATACGAAAGTATTTTGGTGTTAGACACACTGCCACGGGGTCTTTGCGATCAAAAGGAAGGTGAAGGATCAATTATTTGTCAGAAGTTTGGTTCCTGATGACTCCTCTAACATTTTCTTTTACCTGCAGGTTGGCCTTTTCCGAAAATCTGGTGTTAAATCCAGGATTCTGTCTTTAAGAGAAATGAATGAAACCAACCCAAACAACGTGTGTTACGAAGGGCAGTCAGCGTTTGATGTGGCAGATATGGTGAAACAGTATTTCCGAGACCTTCCCGAGCCTATATTTACTAACAGGCTCTGTGAATCCTTCCTCCACATCTACCAATGTAGGTAACAAAAGCTATAGTTTTCCAATTCCTTGGATGTCTTAATATTCAGCTGTACAGGGCAGTAGCCAGACTAGGACTAGTGCCAGGTCCCCTTGCAGGCAGAGGAGACAAGTCAGGCAGGACATTTCTGGAAAGATGAGTTAATTGTGGCTCTGGACTTAAGAGCTTCCCATCCGCATCCTGTGAGGCAGCTATTTCTGTTCCTTGAAGGATGAGTGTGTAATAACATGCTGCTGCAGCCTTTTTAAACAGTGTTTTTAAACAGTCATTTCCCTATGCAAAATGAAGAAATAATCTGTTCCCCTTGTTCAAGACATGACATAGCTCCTTGTGCAAGAAGTCCTGTTGCATTGATGACATTTCTTTATCAGGGTGTCCAAGCACAGCTGCTGTGAAGCAGCATCTTTGCTGGGAAATGCCAGCAGCTTTCTGGCTGTGCTCATACTGTTCCTGTCCTGGAGACTCAGCCCAAGACAGAAGGAAATGTGAAGCTGAAATCTTGCATTAGATACAGTTTAAACAGGTTCCATCTCCAGTACTTTCTCCTCAAGGAATTCACTTTCAAAAAGCAGCTGAGTTGGGGAAGGAACTTGCTGAAGGGGCCGATGATGTTGTTGCTTTTGAGAAAAAGTTCTGAAAGGCAAAGTGTGACAGTTCTGTAACCTAAACCATGTGACGTTTATTGACACAAGTCCATGGGCTGCTGCTGTCCTGTGCATCCATCAGCAGGGTCCCAAGCAGGGCACTGAGCCTGCGGGTTCATCCATTTCCGTCTCCCTAACTAACAGCAGACAAGGAGAGGCCATTATACCAAAGGTACCTTTTTCCTCCTGCAAGCCACATGTCATCTTCATGATTTTTGCTGTTTCCAGACGTGCCGAAGGATCAGCAGTTTCAGGCTGTCCAGGCTGCCATTCTCCTTCTCCCAAAGGAAAACCGAGAAGCTTTGAAAATCCTTCTGTTCTTCCTGCGAGACGTGGTTGCTTTTGTTGAGGAAAACCAGATGACCCCAACCAACATTGCTGTCTGCCTTGCCCCTTCTTTGTTTCACCTCAACACCCTGAGGCGGGACAGTTCCTCCTCCTCCACTAGGTATTGACATCTTGATCATCACTGCTGCAGTGTTCTTTGCTGGAGCAGTGTTTTCTTTAGCTGGCTTAGGGTCAATGTCTGCTTTTGAGGGAGAAATAGTGTGTTTGTGCTGGGGGTTTGCCTTAAATCTGGTTGTTCAGGTGCAGCTGGAGCTGCCCACAGCACATGGAGTGATCCAGCCACTCACTGTCCAGTGCAGAGGGCGGTGGTGAGTCCCCAGTGCTGTGCTGCTGACCAGTCTGTGTGTGTCCCTCACCACTGCTCTAATCTCCATGGGTGTCCACAGGTCCAGCTGCCCAGGAACGCAGCTTGTGGTACAGTGCTGGCTTTAAAGTGGTGCCAGCCTTTGGAAACGTGCTCCTGCACTGGCAGCTGAGCCCAGGTGCCGCTTCAGGGCCCTGCAGGTACCTGGCAGATTGTGGCAGCTACTGGCCCTGGTTCTGCTGGGGGATAAGGGGATCATTCCTGCCAAATGGAGCCACAGGGATTCTGTAAATTTATCTTAATAAGTAAAAGTATCTGGGTTGCATAACATCCCCAGTTTGTACGTGCAGGGAGGAAGGTGCCCTTGGGCCAAAGTAGACAAATAATCTCTGAGAGCATTCATGCCTTATCTGGCCTCCTGAGGCAGGGCTGTTTGTGTTGCTCTGTGCTCTTGCATTATGGACAGACGTGTGCGAGGGCAGGGGAGCACAGCTGACTGATGGAAGCATTGTGCACCCATCAGCGTGGCGGGCTGAACATCTCTCTTGGAGATCTATAGGACTAGTCCCAGAGCAGGAGCTGTCAGATGTGCTGTTGGCATCTTTCAGGCTCTGGATAGCACAGAGGAGGGGAAAGAAAATGCTAAGGATCTTCTTCTGCCTGGCACAGAAGATCTGAAAATGCCTGGGGCATCCCTGAGCTGAGGCAGCACATGGCAAGGGAGCCCTGGGGACACTGAGAAGGCAGCTGGGGATGCGATGGAGCAGCAGCAGGTCCTGCTGGATTGCTGCTGTGTTGGAGCTCCTGGGAGTCACACTCTGGGAGTTGTCCCTCTTTGGTTTACATCAACAGCACTCTGAAATGCTAGGACCAAAAATAGAAATGGAGTTTTCTCTTTGTTGTCCGTGTTTAGAGGCCAGGATGCTTTGAAGCTTTAGCTTTGCTGTAGCTGTGCATTAATGCCTTGGTGCAGGGTTCCGACTTCAAAGGGTGTGAGCTGACAGGTCTGACTCTGAGGAGCAGCGCTGAGGATTATTATCTTCCACCCAATTTTCAAGCCATTTGGCAGGAATGCACATACATAAAAGTTTCAGAAGCCTGGATTAATGATGTCATATCATGAATATGAATTAAAAGAGGGGACTGGTTTTGAAACGTGTTTGGTGTGGTTTAGGCCAAAGGATTTAAAAGGTTCTGCATGAGCTTTGCAGGTATCAAAGGAGCCTGATATTGAAGGCTACACACAAATCAGTTTGAGGTCATTGCTGCCCTTGGACAAGCGTGTGATGACGTGCTTGGGGAATAAAATCCTTGGCTTGCCTTTCTTGGGCGTCCATTACTCCTGGTCAGTGGTACCCTGGACACTTTTGGGGTGTGCTGGGAGGGAGCTCTGTCTGTGGACCTCGGTGCAGGAACATGATGCGTGGCACACACAGGTCATTCTGTGCAGGGTGTTTTCCGTGTGGTTCCCAGCACCTCACTCACTCAGCCTTCTCTTCACCTTCCCCTCTCCACAGATCCAGTCAGAGGAAGTGCAGCTTGGGGAAGCCAGACCAGAGGGAGCTGAGTGAGAACCTGGCAGCAACACAGGGCTTGGCCCACATGATAATGGAGTGCAACAGGCTTTTCCAGGTATATTTCAAAAGGTGTTTCAAAGCAAAAGCCCTGGGGTGGGTGGGCTGCTCTGAGCCTGTGTCAGGTGAGTCCTGCTGATGCCATTAAAGAGAAAATTAGTGTCATTGCAAGTCTACTACAAGTATTTCTAAGGGCTGTGTGAGCACTCCTCCATTCCCCCCTACATCCCCAACAGCAGGGGTTTGACTCCTTGGGCTTGGGGCCAGTTTAGCGAGCAGCTGTGGGACAGAGGCTGCCATGTGCCCTGGCAGGGGGGCCCTTGCCATCCTTTCTTGGAGAGTGGGTTGAAGTTGAGGTTTTGCTGCTGGGGCCTGGCCAGAGCAACAGCCATGCCTGTGCCTGGCCACGGACCCCAGTAATCTGAACCTGGACCTTGGCCCACAGACTGACTTCCCAGCTTGACCATGGCCTTTCCCATCATTATGGACTTGCCTGGTGATCGCTAGACTGTGGCTGACCCTGGTTGCTGTCCCTGGACCTGATCCTGACCTCCTTTGCTGACTCACCTTCCTGGCTCTACCTCGGATCTCATCACCGTGGACGTGTCTGATGATCGGGACTTTTGGCTGACCCTGGCTGCAATCTCTGCCTGGATCAGGCACTGTGGGGCTGGGTAGCTGCCCTACCAGCCTTGTTATCCCCCTTGACGCCTGGTCCCTTTCCCTCAGGGGTGATGTCCACCCTTGGTGCACCCTGACAGTCAGCTCGGACCTTCCCGTGCTCTGCTCCAGCACCTCATCTGGGCAGGGGCCACTCCCCCCCTGGCTCCCCTGAACTGACACAGGACCCTGCCCCAGGGCTCCCCCAACACTGACTCCCACAACCAGCCCCTGTCTTCTGAATGACACCTCTCCCCAGAGCTAGGGGTCCCCAGGGATTCGCTCTCTGCATGGCATGAGTGTCCAACCTGGAGAGAGCTCCTAAGTGACCCTGCCCAACCACAGGTCCCCATTTCCTCGGCAGTGGCCTGAACCCCTCTGCTGGCCCTGACACCTGCTGCCTGCCCTGTACCCCATGGTCAGCATGGGAGCTGCCCTGTCCCTTGCTGTGTGGCCCCCTGGAATAGCCCCTGGAGACTCTGAGCTACCTTTGGATCCATGGACACCCCACACACCCTGCTATGACCAGGGCACCTTGCCAGCAGCATTGCTGACTCCAGCCCGGAGCTGCGAGGGTGCCCCTCACCCAGGGGTGCTGGGGTCCTGCTGGACTGCCCCCTGCCCTGCTTGGGGGAGGCACTTGGTGCCAACACCCAAGGATCACCTGGAGAAGGCTGTCCCCTTTCTGCAGCCTCTGCTGTGCCCCTGGAGACGCACCCGCTGCTCTGGACCCACACTCTGGTGACTGTGGCCACTGCTGGACTGTGGCTGATGCTGTTTTCACCACTGAACCTGACCCTGCCTGGCCTGGTCTCGGCCCCTGTGAGGACTCAGCTCATCACCACTGCCATCCCCAGGCCTGCCCAATGTCCCCCAGGTAGGGCTGGAGGGGCACTGTGAGGAGAGAGCGCACGGCTATGGCAGGGCTGTGGGTGCAGGTGAGTGCACAGAGGGGGACAGGGAGCACAGCACTTGGTCTGGGCAGCTGGTGAGGCCCCCAGCACATGTGGCTGTCACCAGCAGGGTGGGTTTGTGGGCACGTCAGGAGAGAGCATTTGCACAGGTCTGCGCTTGCTGAAGTGCCAGCCAGTGCCTGCCACATGAGGTGCTGGGCATTGACCAGCTGTGATAGCCCATTCCTCCCCGAACTGTCATTATGGGGAAGAACCTGGGACATCAGATAAATAGATACAGATCTCTCGTATCTGTATAGATCTATACATATCTATGTATGTATATATACATACACCCACGTGCGTGTGTCAGTGAGCACATCTGTCGATGCAACACCTACTCTCCAATGGTAGCAAAGCTGCATTTCTGTGCTGCTTTTGGAGTTTGAAGGGTTTTTTAGTAGGTTCAGTACAGCCTCCAGTGAATCCCAAGGCAAAGGCAGGAGCTGTGACTCCTTGTAGTTACCAAAGATCAGTATGCCCGCAAAGTTTGCCAACTCCATAGGGATTCGAAACATTGCTGCTGAGGGAAAAGGCATTTCCCTTATGTTTTCCTCTGAGGGAATGTAGTTAACTGATCTGCTCTTCCTCTGGGTTTCCTGCTCCTCCAGGTAAAACTGCTGCCTGCCTGTACCACCAAAGATGACATCTAAGGCCAGGTGACCTGCTCATACCTGGCCAAGTAAGGTAAAGAGGATGGAGGGGGTGACCAGACTAAGGTTGGCTCTGGGAGTGTGGGTGGCTGCACTGTGGTTGGAGGGTTTCCTGGAGGTACCCTTGGGTCTTTGGGGTTTGTGGGCTTTAGATCTTGCACCAAGAATTGCTCTGTGCCCACAGACACCTGGTCTGCCTCTGTACCTGCAGCTGCTGAAGCCACACTCCTTTTCTCTTCTTTTCCTTCCTCCCTCCCCGCATACTTTCTTTCCTTCTTCCCCTACTTCCTCCTTGCTTTTCATTCCTTTCTTCCTTTCTCTCTTAAGGGGGTGCTGCTCCTCTAGAGCACCTTCCCTTACCACAACCCCACCCAAACAGACACAGACAACTTCAGTTGTTTAGTCCCTTTATTGTCATTCCACAGGGCACAGCTACATCCTCTGCACAGGCTTGATCCCCAGGATGTCAAATCCCTTGGCCATGACTGCAGCAGTGGCTTCACACAGGAGCAGCCTCCACATGTTCACCTTCACGATCTGGCCTGGAAAACACCAACACAGGAGCTGGAGCAGCTGCTTAGAACAACTAATGGTGCCCTGGACTGGCACACTGAGCCCTTCCTACTCTTCCCAAGCCAGGCAGACTGACCAGCACTCATGTTTACAGGTGCCTGGCTGCTCCCAACTCTACTCGACCTTCCTGCTCACAGGCAGAGGACAACATGGGCTGTCCTCCCACACAGACACTTGTTCTGCAGCAGCAAGCATTGTGACAACAGTCTTCCCAGCACAGGGGAACACCCCAGAGAGTGCCTGCACCATGGTATGTGACAGGCACATGCAGCACCCCATGGCCAACACTTACCACTCTGCCTGTCCTTCTCAACACAGTAGCAGTTGTCGTAGAACTCGGTGAAGGTGGTGGCCAGCTCATAAAGGTAGTCACAGAGCGTGTGCAGTAACAAGTCCTCTAGGATCTTCTGCAGGATCTCAGGGAACCTCAGGATGCACTTGCCCAGTTTCCACTCCTTCTCATGGTCAAGGATAAGCACCTCCTCCATGGCTGCCTTCCGCAGCATCTGCTCATCGATGTTGGCCAGGCGAGCAATAGCCCTGCAATGATCCCACACACGGTCTGCTTGTGAGGCTCTCACTGCTCAGCCTGCCCAGGGCTGTCTGCTCACCTGTCTCAGGGCTGATGTCCTCCCCTGCCCAGTCCTGGGTGACCAGGCCAAAGAGGGCAATCAGCCCTGGGGATGCAGGAGGAGGCCCTGCCCTCGGGGTGATCCAGGAGGGCACTGCAGAGGAACAGGGAGGGATGGGCTCTGGGCACCTGCATTGGCAAGGACAGATGATGCTGCCCAGCAAACCAGGACTCCGGGTGCCAGAAAAACTGGGGGGTATGGCAATACCTGAGCTGAGCAGCTGCTGGAACACAGGTGCACCCTTTTCCAACCACCTAAATCCTCTGAGTACCAGAAACTCCCACAGTTCCCTCCCTGGGACGCGTGTCACACAGAGGCGCTTTGCGCTTTCTCAGGTGGCAGAGGACATGCCGTTTGACAAATAAAATCTTGCCTGTGGTGCACACCAGTGTAGCTGCCTTCTCTTACCAACCTCCCACAGCACTGATGTGGCCATCACCCCTGTTCCCCACATGTTCCTCTGTGATACAAATGCAGAGAGCATCAGCACCAGCTCCAGCTGCACCTCACCCACCTTATCCGTGTGAAGGCATACAGCAGATAGGCAGCTGTATTCCCTCGGTCATCCAGCATCTTGTCGAAGGAGAATACATAATCATTTAGTCTGTTGTGGGACAGATCTGCGTATTTAATGCATCCAAAAGCAACTGATGTCTGGGCAGCTTTGAGCTCTTCTGCCGTGAGAACCTGGTGCAAATTCAAATCAGGTTACAGTAAAGAGGATGAACACCATGCTGACCTCACAAACCACAACACTCAGCCCTGGCCACCCAGCAGGGCTCAAGAGGAAAGCCCGGGCTGCTGAGGGGATTTTAACCACGTGCTACTCAGTTCACATGCACGTCTCCACTTCAGAGCACCAGACAGCTGGCCCTGGGACCTTTCAGTTTCACCCTACACCGCACAGTGCCAAGGAGCTGCACTTCCCGAGTCCACTGTCTCACACTGCTTGGACAGAGTCTGATCCTCCTGTTTACATTCCATGGCCCACACTGTCCAGTTCTCTCCAGCTCATCAAGGAGCAAAACAGACAGAAACCTCATTAAACAAAGGGCTTCCAGCAAACTCAGCCACAGCCTCCAAGGGAAAGGTTCCAGCCATCCATCACCAGAAGTCAGTGCTAGCCCAGGTGGCCGCGGCTGCAACTTTATAATCTTCCACCACCTCCTGAGTCTTGGGGGAGTCACAGTTGTTGCCATCACACTGAGGCGACCTGACAGTACCTGCAAGGCCAGCTCTCCTGCCAGGCCCAGCTCTCTGCTCCCACCCCCAGGAAGCCCTGCAGTACTCAGCACAGTTCTCAGGAAAGATAAGCAATTTGTCACAACTACCTTGTCCCGTTCCTTGTCCTTCAGCTTGTCCATAGCTCGTTTCAGCCCTTCTTCCAGCAGGTCTATGAGACGCACTGTGTCCCCTGAACGAGTTTTGAACTTCTTCCTGCAAACACACAGACAAAATGACCACCTGAATAGGAGACAAAACAACTTCCACCCTCTGCTTAGGGTACCCCAGGCAAATCCAGGACATGCACCAGAGCCTCTTGCAGGGATTTGCACTGCTCACACCTTATGGCTTTGTAAAATAGCATATGGCCAATCTCTTTGTATTGAAGAAATTGTGGTCACACAACTATCTACCAAACTGAGAGAATACCACGCGGTACTGACCAGGAAGGTTCCAACAGTCAGATGTTCCACACATCAGGCAGGACACAATGCCAATGCCAGACTTTTCCCAACTTATGTTTCACCTACCATGAAGCAGGTGGAAAGGAATGGAAATCGTGGCTTTTACCACTGCCATCTCCCAGTATTCCCATCAGCTTCCTCCTGTGCTTCCACCAGCCAAACCCAGTGCCCCTCCCCAAATGCCAGGCAGCAGAAGCCAGGCCCAAGAGGGAATGTGACCACAGCACCAGTGACTATGTGGATCAACAACAATCACACACAAAAAAATGACACAGTTATGGATAACAGCGTGGGATGTGGTGCTTTCTTCCGGGGTTTTTTTTGGCATGTCACATACTTGTCAACAAACGAGCAACTCTCCTGCACTCACTCAAACATCCTCTCCAAGGCAAATACAGAGGAAAAACAACATCCAAGCACTTACTTGTCTTCTCCCAGCACCACTCCGAATGCGGCATGGGCCACTCTGGTTACTTTGGGATCATACCAGCCAATCATCTGTCCAGCTGCGAACACTGTTTGTAAATGCACGGACTGCAAGGAATAAACGCCAACAACTGGTTCTCAACCCACTCCTTCAGGTGCATTTTTCTTCACAGCTTTATCTCATTCACAACGATGCTTTCACGGTGAGGCTTACAATGTTTCAAGCTCCACAGACAAATTCCCCTTCAGAAAGTTCAACCTTTTGGAGAGCTTTCCTGGCTTGCAGAATCAGCAACTGGCAAACTCCCATCCCTGCTCAGGTAAGGAGTAGATACACCAACCACACTAAAGACCCTGGGGTGTTCTACCTGCGTTACTATTGCATCCATCATTTACCACACTTTGTGATGACCTGCACCAGCAGTGACAGCAGAGGTTGGTGACTCACCTGGCCACTATCAACAACGTAGATAAGGATATCACCCTTCTCTTCACACAGCCTGTGTTTAAGAGCAGCTAAGTCTGATGTGTCGTACGTGTAACCACCGTCTGATTTCATGATTGTCAGTGGGACAGGGAAACCCGGGACAAACACAATCTTCCGGCCATCATCAACCTGGACAAATCCTGGAAAAGCAAAGGAAAACATTCAGTCTTGTACCAGTCAGGAGGTTCGTGGGCCAGCAGAAACACCTCCCTGATGCTACCAGCAAGAAGAGGCCATACCCTCACACGATCAAATAATTAATGGCTCATAAAATACAAAAAAACCTGCATGAGAACTCCCTTGTCAACCAAGTTACATTCTGTACTGCCCTCCCAGAACTGCACACAAGGAAGCAGATGTGTACAGGTGTGGCCTTACCAGAAGAGACCTAATTTAAGAACTCCCATCACTGGCATCCAGATCTGCCTGTACGGCAACGCAGCATCACAAAATATAGCATTAAAGGCAACAGGAACTATGGAGATGCAATGAGGACTTAGCCTCTTTCAGAGGTAACACTAGTCAGAAGAGTTCAGATGGGGAGACTCAAGAACTGCTGAATCCAGACAGGAATACATAAAACCAGAGACTTTTTATGCTGCATTTGGCTTCTTGCCAGTTTCAAAGTCAACATGATCCAAAAATCCCAGTCTTCACAGAGATTTCTCAAAGTTCCCACACACAACACTAGACTGGGAAGTCTGTCCTATATTGCTCCTTGACTGTTCAGTCAGGATACAAAAAATTTCAGTAGTACTTCACGCTATTGCCTACAAATATCACAGACAAACTGATTTGTCAGCAAGAAAGATTCAAGCTTTCTGGAATGAAACATGTAATTCTGCTAATGCAGAAAGAAGGAAAAGCCACAAAAGATCCAGGAAATGTGGCTGAGAAAAAAAGCAAAGGTGGGGAACATGCAACTTGAAAAGCACCAGCCCTAAACCTTCAACAGGAGCGAGGTTACCATGCTCATCCTCACAGCTGCAGAATTTCTGACTTGAGACCAAAAGCCTCACCTTTATCTTCAAATTCTTTCACAATGTCTTTCATCATCTCGTGGTAGAATGATTCCCCTCTCTCTATGAGTGTGATGTCCAAACAGTTGTAGATTTTCTGGAATTCTTAAGGAGGGAAACAGAACAAAATACTTCCATTAAAGGCACACAACAGGAACCAGTGGCAAATGTTTACCAGTGGGCACAGCAAGGCATTATCCATCTCTTGGTCGAGCCATCGGGACTCAGGAGATAAAAGATTAAGCTGAAAGCCTCCACAGACAGCCCAGTACTTTGGCTGTACTGGCTTTTTGCTTTAAGCTTCTCATAGCAGTGTTTTCAAAAGAAAACAGGAGCATGGGCTCAGACACAAAGGTGAGGAAAGCCCCACTGTTCTACTGCTGAGACACGTTTCTGGATCTGGCAAAGTCACCTCTGCGAGACACGTCACAGATGAGCTCCCAGGCTTTAATGAAGTCGGGGTTTTTGCTCTGCAGCAGCACCACACATTGGTAGGCACGTTTCTTAAACTCCTCCTCTGTGTCAAACCTCCGCTTGGATTCCTGCAGTGAAACACACGGGAAACAGCACTGCTTTGTCCCTGAAACAAGCTGCCACTCATACCAGCCCCTCCAAGCATGCTCATCTCAAAAGACAGAGAGGCTGCAAGCTTACAAAAGCCCTTTGACCATGCCCCATACAGACAACTCAATACCAGACACCACAATTCATTACTCTGTGGCAGGTTATTGCAATAATCTAATAAAGTGATTCAGATCTCTTGTTTCTCCAGAATACCCTGCAATCTGTAAAGTTCCTCAATCTGCTTTTAAGATGTTGACGTAAGTATCACACTTATTTGCTACAAATACCTTGTAAAAAGCTTGGAGATCCCCAATGGGAGGAGAAACAGTTAAGTAATCTGGAAATTTGTCTTGGAGATGAGCAATGAGCATTCCAAACTGGGTGCCCCAATCTCCTAAATGGTTTAACCTTGAAGCAATTGAAGAGCACAATAATGATTTCTTAAACATATACTTTAAGATAAGCACATTTTAAAAACATATATTCTAAAAGAAGAAACACACATAATACCAGAAACTCAAACCAGTCAAGTTCCCCCAACTTCACTGCAAGGAAGCTGCTGCCCACCTTGATTCTTCACCCTGCTACACTTGGTCAGCTTAGCATCTTACTACACATAAAGGGTTGTTTGCTACGTGCTTTCAAACAAAGACCAACACAGGCCAAAGCACAGAGACAGGTACTGCGTAAACTTAGCCAAACAAGCCCACCACACCCAAAAATCAGCTCTCACCTCAGGACATCATAACCTGCGAATTCGAACAGTCGGCACATGCTCTCTCCGATGATGGTAGACCTCAGGTGGCCAACATGCATCTCCTTTGCAATGTTAGGGGATGAAAAATCCACCACCACCTTAGACACAGCACCAAAGCAACACATGAATAACAGGCAGTGGCCACTACCACCCCTCGGGTGTTTAATCTGGGTTTTGTTGAGGGGGGTGAGCAGGGAGAACAAGGCTCACCTTGCTGACCCTCACACCCTTTGCTGCCAGCAGCACACAGCAGCAGAGAAGGCCCAGAGGGGACATCAGAGCAGGTTTCCAGCCTGGGGCTTTGCTGCAGCCCAGCCCAGGGTCAGGGATCACTCCCAGGCTCACCTGGGCACACCACCTGTCCCCAGGGAGCCCCATCCCTCACCCCCCCCAAGACCACACCATGTACACACAGAGCCTACCACCCCACAGCCCCCACTCCCTATGCCACCCCACTCACTCTGCTCTAACAACCTGCTGCCATGGACATCTGCTCAACACATCATTTCAGGGGTAAATATCAAAGCTACCTGCAGTCCAGCACGTTTCACCTACACCAAGTGCCTGTGTGCTTACTGCTGTACCTTTTTCCTTTTCCCAATAGCTGGTGGTTGAACTCCATTCATCAATAAACTGCTCAGCTGCTTCGACACAAAATCCTTTCTCAAGTGGACATTGATAAAACCTTTAGAGAAGAAAACCAGCAATGAGTTCCGGGGTTGCAGAAGTGCCTCAAACCACTTTTTGTTTCATTTTCCCTTGGATTTCTGTTTCCTCCCATCAAGCACAAGAGCATGTGAAGTCAGCTTGACAGAACAAAACAGTTTTCAGCCACAGGACAACAAAGCTGTCACTAGAAGACAATTCTGTTCCCAGATTAGAAGAGTCTCATTCACACCACTATAGCCTCTCCTGCAGGAGTCAGATGCTCAAGCTACACCACTGACTTTAACAATTTTTCATCCACTGTCACTTAAAGGTGAATTTATAAGAGCAATTCTTTATGAGAAAATAAATAATTTAGTTTCCAGAATGCAAACCCAAATCCTGCTTTGTCTCCTTTTTTAAATTAATATCCTAAAACATATACTTTCAGCTGGGATAATCCATGCTTGGGGGATGACATTGTTTTACTCCTCCTGCTTCACAGAGCCATCAACAGGCTTCTCCCCATGCCCTAGAGGGGCTGTGCCACGGGACTTTTGTGTTTAAGCTGTACCCCTAAGGTGTATGAGCCCTTGTGTTTCTTCTTGGGTCACAGGGACAAAACAGATGCAGCAACGAATAACCTGCATGCCACTCCAGCCTCTCAGTGCTGAGAGGACAAGGTGACCTCACCATGCAAGGAACAGCAAGAAGGGCATACCAAGTTTTGCTCTGAATTCATGACTGTGGCCTGATACCCATCACCAGTATTCAAAGGGGAAAAGCTGGTCTTCAAGCATCAGGGGAAAAAGTGCTCATTAGGGGGGGTCAGGATCACACTTGGCAATTCTAATACAGAGAATACAGCAATTCTGCTGCTGCACAAGTCTGAGGGCTACAAAGCTCACTAAGACAGAAGAAGCTAATTCACCCTGCAGTTTTAAATTCAAACTTCAGTTTTAAATCACAAAGCAGTTGAACTCAGCTCAGCTTCCCTGTTCACCACCCGGCATAAAATTGCCCTTTCTGCTTTAAAATATACGAAGTATGTAAAATGGAACTAATCTTACCAGGACCAGCAATTTCAACCTTCTCAATGCATTCATTGGTGGGAATATTTTTTGCTATTTTCTCAGCGATTTCTCGTGGGCTAACCTTCTGTTCCTTGGTTTTGAGCAGTATCTGAAACACAAGAAGATCAAGCATAATTCAATCCTCCAAAACGTTCTACAGAGTGGAAGAGAAACACAGATGCTGTGGCACTATGGTCCATTAGCTCCATAATGCAGAGACACACACAAGGAAAACATCTCTAGTGAATTTCAGATCAGTTCTCCACAGCACAACACATTCTCCTGACCCAACACATTCGCTCTCTTCTGCTCAGGGCAGTCTCTATGTCAGAAGAAAATCTCCCAGGCTACTTTTCAAAACCTGTTAAGTGGTTTGGCAAATTTGTATTGTTTTAAGCTAGTAAAAGGGACAAACCCTTTAAAAATCACTGTATCTGGCATAGTCCTTCGCAGTCCTGTTGGCCAGTCTCATGGGTGTCCTCAGCTCTGCCAGCATTCATATCTGCAGTTCTGAACTGTGCCTCCAGCAGACACTGAGTGTGGCTTCAGAGCAAGTCTGTTGATTTATGATTAAAAGCAACCAAAGCAAACTGCCTGAAGTCTCGCCTTAGACTCAAGGTTAATAAATAACTAATAGATAAATAAGTGAATAAATAAATAATATCCAACTACCCAAGTAACCAAAGATAATCCTGGCACCCTTTTCTTAAAGGAGCATCAGAAAAACTACTGGGAAAGTAGCTCTCCTTTTCCTTTGAGACATGAATGGCCCACTGTGAGGAACTCAAAGAACAGGATGCAAGTACATACAATGATTGCATCAGAGTGGTTTGGGTTGGAGGGACCTTCAAACATCATCTAGTCCAACCACACGATTTCCCTGTCCATTCCCAAAGCATCTTCTCACATAGCTTTTTGCAAATCTTACAAAACCACTGTTAAAGAGGATTCTGTGAGCTAGTTCAACCCATTTCTTACAAAACACTACATTCACACTGTATAAATTACCACAACTATTTGCTTCTGAGCAGGTGATTTTCTGTTATTACTGCGAGATGTTTGAAAACAATCTATCCCCTCACTCCCATCAAGGCCACAAAGATCTTTGTCAACTCAGAATGTACACTGCTGCTTGTATCTGCTAATTTGCAGTCTGCTGCAGAATGTATTTCTATTAAAGTTTTCAGCTTCCTGTTTAACCTGTCGTACAACTGATCATAACAGGATCCTTAGAAAATGATAAAAGCTTAGAATGGGCAAGGAAAGCAAACCTCTGTAGCCTTTAAAGCTACTCAAAGTGTAAGCTACAGGAAAGATAAATGCAAAACCAGATTATGGGCACGTTGTACCAGATTACAGGCGTGTTATCTGACCCATTCCAGAAAGGGTTACCCTACTCCATTTACTCTTAAGGGGCAAGCAGAGCTCCTGGCTGAATCCCCGGGCATTAATATGCTAACGAGCTCCCAGGAAAACAATAGGCATTTGTGAGGGCCCTTTCCACATCAGTGCCTTGCAGGGAGAGGCTGCTGCCTGGCACGTCCCAGTGCTGCCCCAGTCAGGCCACTTCCCACTGCTCTGGCAGTCCCAGTGACCCTGGCTCTGCACAGGGGATGCCCTGGGGAGACGTGCCCCACAGCCAAGCCCCTAAACCTTGGGCTGACGGGCAGTCCGTGACCTGCCACTCTCATGCCCTGGCTCTGCTGTGCTCACGCGCTCTCACAGTGCTGCCCGTGTGAGCACCGCCAAGCTCGGGCCCGATATCCAGGGAACAAACTCCACAGCCAAGCCCAGCCTAGGAACCCTCATTCACCAGCACGGCTGACAACCTGGAACTTGAAACCAAGGCTTGGAGGGGACCGTTCAGACAGCGAGTTATGCGAACAACGTCGGCACTGGGAAGCCGGGACTGCTCCAGAATCCCAACCGCGACTTAATTGGGGTAACGCAGCGGTCAGAAAAATGGCAACGCTGTGAATGCCGTGTCAGTGCAGTCACCCAGGGTGCTGAGCCCACTCACAGTATGCTAATGAGACATGGGGAAGACACACGTATTTGTGAGGGCTGTTTCCACCCTGGCACCGCGGGCCGGGCGCCTGCTGGCTGGCACGTATCGGAGTACTGGGACAACAGGCACAGCAGCGGCCGATGGCAGCCTGGGGGAGCAGAATTCCACACGGGGCAGGGCAAGCTCCGTGTCAAAACTGCCAGTCTGATGGGTTAATAAAGGTGAATGTGAAAAAAAACCCCAAAAGAAAGTTGTTTCTGTTGAGATTGCCAAATAAAAGATCTGTGGTTGCAAAGAGTCTGTTTAGTGGCTCAAAGGCATCAGTGGATTTGAAGTTGGGGTGTTTCAGCACCCAAGCTAGAGCACACTACTTTCCTGGTTTTACTTTAGCACAGTCCCAGCACACTGAGCAAATGCTAAAGTATCTCAATCAATTTTGGGTCCCCTTTGGTCAAATATCCTCAAATATGCAGTAATACCATAATTTTCTAAATAACTGCTGATACCAGCCAGGTTAAAAAAACCCATCCCTTCCTTTGCACACATTAACAGGTGTTCTGTAAAGTGGAACCACCCTTAAAGCTACCTGAAAACACCCAACATCAGAACATTGTAACAAAACCCCCATGCTTCCTGCTTTTTGGTAACTTAAAATAAAGCATAGTGACCACCAGCCATAGATGCAGGGATGCCCACACAGCCTCCCCTTAGCAAATGCTTGGGTAACAGCAGCGAGTAACATAGAAAGGAGAGCACAAAAAGTGTGTGGTATAGTGCATTCCAGCCAGCTGGAAAGACCATTTGAGACAGACCTGAAAATTTAGGAACTCAACAACAATCAGCACCCACAGCAACAAGAGGTGTCGTCAATGAGGGGAACCCATGGTGCCAGGGGATGGGGCACCTGTTTGTCACCTGCCCTCTGAGAAAGGGGTATGTGCACGTAACTGTGCTAATGTGTGTGGGGATATCACACTTTCCTGGCACTAGAGAAGAACATTCAGAGATATGCAGGTATTTCTCAACATTCTGTAACTCCCCAGAATTGTGATTTATTGTTTTGCTGTTTTTAGTTCCAAACATATAGCTCACTAATTGGCAGATAATTGCACATCATTAGTAAATCAGTGCAGCACTTAAATCCTGATTTGATTTAGATCCCACAAACTAAGCATTTTTCTGTGTTACATGTTAACTCTCTTACACCAGTCATCTAAACAGAGGTGTAAAGGTCAGCTCTGTAAAGGCCAATGCTTCTCCCAAAATGCCATTAGATACTCACTCAATTTTCAGCCCAGACACCTGCAACAAGCCTGGAACAAGTCCAGGACTGCAACTCTCACTGTGCTGTCACTTAGCTTCCAGCAGACAACATCCCCACGTTTCCCTCCTTGTGAGGACAGTTTACATTTACCTGTGATATGGCCATGGCACTGTTACACTGGTAATCCCCAAATTTGGGCTGCTGACTTGGTGTCACCACTAGTGGAGGGTTTTCTAACTCTGGGTAGGCGGCCTGGATAGCAGCTCCAAAGATCTCCTGAAGGCAGCTGTTGATATTAATCATGCTTTTTGCTGCTTTACTTCTTTCCTCCTGAAGACTCTGAAAAAAAGAAATCCAACAAAATCCAGAAGGCTAAATTCACAACATTTGAGGAACTGTTACATCCCACTTTTCTGGCTGCCTGGCAAAGCACAGCTGACAGATCTGGCTGACACCTCTAGGCACAGGAGTGACACATACAACATGAAAATTAGGTGATTCAAGAGCTGCTTCTCCTGCTGAACTCCGCAGCACAAATCTTTCCCTAAATGCAGGGTTGCATTACTTCTCACACCTTTGTCAATGATCCTGGGACAGAACTCATCTGGGCCACCTTACACATGACTGGCCAAGACGTGACAGTGTGGGCTGATTGACCTACTGACATTTTCCATAAAGTAGGTTTCTGTTTAAGGAACCAAAAAATATCTGATGTGCCCCCAATTAAGGCGTCAGAATGCAGAGTGAGCACACTGTCACACATCACTAGCCATAACAAACTGACATTATTTATTTAGCTTGCCCTAATAAGAACAAGAATTCTTTATTCCCTTACCTTTTGAAGGAAATTCAACCGATACTTGAGCTTTGCGTTTTCGTCTCGCAGCCCTTCCAGACTCGGGGAGACTCCCAAGCACCCAAAGTTCTTCAGACGCTCAATTTCTGCAGTTAACAACTTGATCTCGTTTTCCTGAAAAGCAAATTGGATTGTCACCCAGTAATTCCTGGAGTGGGGACAGGAGGGGATGAGCACTGGCACAGTGCTGTTTTGCCTCATGGAGGTAACAGCAATGACATGGAAGTTGAATGATTCCAAACAATTACTGAGTAAATCTTGTTTCTATCTGTCTCAAAAAGAGGGATTCTAAAGCATTATTTACAAAGGGCAGTGAGAACATAATCTCACTAATATGAGGACAAAAGTGCAAGAAAGACAATGGGTCATGCTAATAAAAGATCATCCCAAAACAAGCACTTTCTCCAGCTTCTTGAATCTAATAAAGAGGTCAAATGATTTGACTCAAAATTCCCTAAAGCCTCCTTCAGCCAGTTTCACCCTCTCACAGGCAACAGTTTCTCTTCCACAGGAGGAAACCACAATCACTCACACAACCCCAGGAAGCTCAAACTCCACCTGGAGACAGGAATGCCAGGAAGTACAGCCTGCTGCTCCACAGGGACAATTCTGCAGTGTGCACTCACTTCCACCTGCCCACACAACCTTTCCTTCCCTGCCCTCACTGTGCCATCTCCCTTAAAACTGACACAAGGCATTCAGGAGCAATCAGGAATTTCAGGTGGACTTCTACACTCCAAATAAACAAACTTCCTCATGTCTCTCAAGACTTCCCAGCCTGGACTCAGGCAAATGCTTCAACAGCCCAATGGTTGGAAGCTGCTGCAAGGAGCAGCAATGTTCCTCATCCCCTTCCCTAGAGAAACAAAACAGCTGAAATTTCATCCCTGTTGTCCATCTCTTGTCTCCCCCATCACAGGCTTTGTGCCCTGAGCCACAAACCTGGCTCACAGAAGGCTCCTGGAGGTTTAAGAGACTCAGTGTCTCTACAGAGGGAGAGGCAGCAAGCATTGCTCACCCTGGCTCCCAGCCCCTCAGCTCCCCCATGCAGGCTCTCCTCTGCCAGAACTTCCACAGCAGGATGCAGCTCAGGCTATTATTGTAGTCTAACAGGCCACCAAACCTTAACAAAAAGGGCTAATTTACGTTGTTGCTCTTGAAACAAACAGAATATTTAATTAGGAAAAAAACTGGGCCATTGAATCTTCTGGCCATGTATGTCCACCTGAACAACAGCTCCCAGAAAAGCTGCTGTAACTACCTGCAGATGCTCAAAAACCTAAGCTGAGGCAAAACAACCTTAAGATTGGCCTATTTATGGGCCAAGCTGAAAATCAGTACTTTTGAGGTCATTCTTCATCTTATGGCACACTTCTTCTACAGTCTCAGGGTCTCCTCTGCTACAGAACAGGATGCTACTTCCTGCAGCTCAGATGTGAAAAAAGGACTATGAGAAAAAAAAAACCCAAAACTTTCTCAAATCCTCTGGTTTGGCTTGTAGACAGATAAAATCATTGAAGAGCTGTATCTTACAAGTAACTCACTTCAGACAGTCCATTTCAACTTTTCCTGTAGCAACCCAAGGCATGAGCCCCAGCTGTTTTTCTCTCATGTCTATACACAAACCTTCCCCCATACCAACAGCAAATAAATTTGTTTATTTTCAACTTTTCTTTCTGGCCTGACCTGGTAGCATTTCACATAACTTGCAGACCCACATGAAAAACCTTCTGAACTTTAAAATAGCACAAGAGAGAATTTACTGTGTTTTCACAGCTGAGTCACTGAAAGTTTCAGTGACCATTATTACTACAAACTGACTTAAAAGAACATCAGAGCAGTGACTTACATATCTTATTCCCCCCAACCCTAGAATATGCTTTAAAGAAAAGCAAAAAGGGAGCTTCTGCTTTTATTATCACATTATCTGTAAATTCTGTGTCCACACAGTATTATCTTTTCTCTAGCAAAGTCACCAGCTTCAGGACAGGCTACCAAGACCCCAAGGAGAGTTCTGCATCAAGGGCAAACATTGTCCAGAACCACAGAAATCACATTCTGCTTTTGAAACTAAAATCACTGCATATCCAAGACAAGCAACAGCTCACACATACTCCTCCTGCATTAAAAGATCACCCCAAAGCTCTAACCATCGAGATGTTTCAGTGCCACTGGCAAGCTTTTCAGAACAGGAATTTGCTCTGGATTTTCTTCCATAATCACAAACACCTCTGGCCACCCAAGAGAAGACTCGTAGGTGAGATGACCAGTATCTTACTGGAGCTTCTTTCCATACTGTTAGACTACAAGCAGGGATGAGGAAAGAGGTTTATCCATGTGCACATCCAGAAGGCAGAACTAGGATTCTTAGGAATCAGTGACCCCTGGGGCAGACATCTGTCCCAAAGAGCTTTTCCCACCCAAATACAGGGTGTTAATTAGTATCCTAATTTGGCCAGGAGCTAAAAAACTCTTAAAACAATGCCACAGCTCAGCAAGTCTCATCCAGTTCTTTCCCATGACTGCACCAAACCAGCACAGACACCTGGAGGCATTTGGGCTGGCCCCGTTTCAGATTTGACCAGGCCCATGTGTCACCCTAGACTACCACATTTCCCTATTAGGTGTAGTGCTCCTCTTCTTCAGGAAGTTTCAGAAGCAGTCCTTATGTTACTTGAGTGAGAACTGAGAGCAGGCTTCACCACGGTGGCCTGGCTGCCTGCTCCAGTGCCGCTGCCACTTCAGTCTCCCTTTTTGTGCTCACCAACAGCTAATAGAGATGATGAAATGAAGGTTTCATTCAAAACGACCCAGCAGAAAAGGCTGAACTCATCAATGCTTACACTGGATTCCAGAATAGATGGGATTGGGATCCCAACAGCTTATGGTCCTCATGGGTCCCTTCCAACCTGAGGTATGCTGTGAGTCTGTGACTCCCACACCCATAACCACGTTGCTGAGCTTGTCCTAAACAAGGTCGTTAGATATTGATGTCATAAATGCCTCTTATCACTGCATCTTGTCATAAAGCCAACCCTCTAGGAAATCATCTCTGAACACTAGATGTTACTGAAATAATAAATTCTACATTCTTTCTGAAAAACAAACTACTATGCAAAGCTACAGACAACCCTTGCAACTCCTCTCTCACAGTACCATCCAAGTGAGGGAAACAACACCAATACACCCTCTGATCTACGAGATGTGTGACTTAGGAAAGGAAGGAAAAAGCTGCTGTTCAGGTCATAAAGTGTCACCCCCTGGTTTATTCTACCTGCACTGTCTATCACAACTTGTCAGTAAAGGGTCATACCTGATGACCACCTCATGAGAAGCTGCGGGAATTACATGAGGCCATGCTGACATCTCCAAGGGCTCTTTGGTCAGCTGAGTACTAGAAATCTTCCCCTCACCTGTGAACACAAAAAAACTACAGCTTTTTCAATAGGACCAAAATCATCTTTACATTATCCTTTAGCACATAAGGCTGCCTTCCAAAGATCCCACTGAATTAACATGAAACTTGCATAGGCTTCTGTCTCTGGGCTTTAATATGACAGGGCTTTTCTCCACCACATTTAAAAAAAAAAAAAAAGGAGAGAAAATGGCCTGAGAGAGCATGGCAAAGGGAGCAGAACATCTCTCTCCTTGCCCTCTGCTCAGTTTTATCTCTCCTCCTACTCTGCCAAGCCCTGCTCCGCCGGCTCAGTGCAATAACTCAGCACACACTCCTAGCCCTTGGTTGGGTTTGTTCTCCTGAAGAGCTAATGATTCCTGCAGGCTGGCTCACCAGGGGCTCCAGGGCATGCTGCAGCTGGCACAGGGAGCACGTGGCCGGGACTGAGGTGACACGGGGACGGGGGCTCAGTGACTCCACGTGGCCTCCTCCGGCCTCCTGGAGTCCTGCTTTGCTTCAGTGACTGGAATTTGTCTATGGCCTAAAGACCAGACTGCAGAGATGGCAAAGGGAGAACCACCTTGCCAGAACACCCTCCCCTAGCAGCAACAGAGTAGAAAGGGAAAATCAAAGGCAAAAAGAAGTTGCAGAGATTCAACAGCCACATTTGTTATCCCAGTGCTTAATGGCAGTGCTTGTCTTATGTTTGTAAGCAGAAAACACATTGGAAAGCTGCTCAAGAACACACGAGCGTGGTGGGCAAAACCCCACGATGCAAATGTCCAGAACCTCCCAGTTAGATGCTCCTGGGGCAATCCATGAAAAGTCAACCTGTGGGAGTCAAAACCTTCCTGCACCGTCTCTGTACTCGACTGTCAACACTGGCCACTGACTAGGCCAGACCTGGCTGTCTGATTTATTTTTCGTATTTCCTGCAGTCACTGAATAGGGGAAGGGTTGTCACCACCTCTTCCCAACCCTGAGCTCCTCCCGGCCACCACAGACCCGCTGGAGGAGGCCTGGGCTGCCATGAGCACACTCGTTCTCCATCCAGCAGCACATCCCGGGGCTCTCGGGACACGGCCCTGCCCCTCCCGGGTACGGACCCGCGGCTGTCCCGACGTATCCCGGCTATCCCGGGCTATCCCAGGCCGTTTCCGATTATCCCGGGCTGTCCCCACCATCCCGAGCTATCCCGGTTATCCCGTGTATCCCGGCTGTTCCGGCTATCCCCGCTCTCCCGGGCCGTTCCCGGCTATCCCGGCCATCCCGAGCTGTTCCGGCTATCCCCACTATCCCGGTTATCCCGGGCCGTTCGCGGCTGTTCCAGCTATCCCCGCTATCCCGGGATGTTCCCGTCTATCCCCGGTTATCCCGACAGGCCGCCCCCGCACCTGCCGCGCCAGGCGGGCCGCGCTCTGCGCCACGCGCGCCTCCATCCTCGGGCGGGCGGAAGCGGCGGCGGCGCGGCGGGAGGCGGGGAGCGGCGGCGGGGCGGGGACAGCGCCCCCCGGCGGCGGGGAGGACACGGCGGGCAGGGAGGGCAGGGATGGCGCCCGACGGGAATTCCGCCCTGGGAGCTGCGCCCCTTGATCCCCCTGGGATGGTGGGGGGGCCCTCGGGGGCTGCCGAGGGGAGGGGAGGGGGCGGGGGGAGAGGGAAAGGGACAAGGGAAAGGGAGAAGGGAGAAGGGAAAAGGGAGAAAGGAGCAGGAAAAGGACAAGGACAAGGAGTAAGAAAAGGACAAGGAAAAGAAAGGAGAAGAAAGGAGAAGAAAGGAGAAGAAGGGAGAAGAAGGGAGAAGAAGGGAGAAGAAGGGAGAAGGAAAAGAGGGAAGGGAAAGGGAGAAGGGAAAAGGGAGAAAGGAGCAGGAAAAGGACAAGGAGAAGGAGAAGAAGGGAGAAGGAAAGGGAGAAGGAAGACAAGGGAAAAGAAGGGAAGAAAGAGAAGGGAGTAGGAAAGGGAGAAATAAAGGGAAAAGGGAAGGGAGAGGGAAGATGGGAAAAGAAGTCAAGAAGGAGGAGAAGGGAGAAGGAAAGGGAGGAGAAGGGAAGGGGGAAGGCAGAAGAGAAGGGAGAATCGGAGAAGGGAAGGGAAAAGGGGAAAGCACCGCGACCCCCTCGTTCAGCACTGCCACGGGTGGAATGTCCTGTGGGTACAAAATGGGAATGGACAGCACCCAGGGAAGGGCTGGAGCTGTGCCAGGGAGAGTGAGGTGGGAAATCAGGGAAAGGTCCTTCCCCCAGAGGGTGGTGGGCACTGAACAGGCTCCCCAGGGCAGTGGGCACAGCCCCAGGGCTGCCAGAGCTCAGGGAGCGTTTGGACAACGGGACAAGGTGGGATTGTTGGGGTGTCTGATGGTCCTTAGGGGTCCCTTCCAGCTCAGGATATGCTGCGATCCTATGGAATACATCAGTCACAGCAGCAGAGTCTTTAGGGGAGGGTGGTGGGGAACATTCCCTGTGAGAGCCAGGAGCAGGGCAGGGAGAAGTTTGGGAAACAGGGGTTGAGTGGCTCCTTCCCAGCCATGTGCAAAGTGACCTTCTGCACCAAAGCAGGGGGCAGTGAGTTACATCTCCCAACACCATGAGCACAGTCTGTCTGTAGAATGAAAGAAAAGTCCTAGGAGAAAATCACTCCGAGGTGTATCCACCAGCTGCCTCTCAAAAATGCCTGGTCTGAAGGATGTACAGAGCAGGACATGTGGAAAAGCTATATGCTTCCAGATAGTGACAGAAAAACCCCCTCAGGTTAGGTGGGTTAGGTGCCAGGGGATGAGAAGATTCACACCAGACAAAAAGCAGGAAGGCAGGTTTGTCCAGAAAGGTCACTTTATTGGAAAACCTTAAAATGGACTTTAAACCTGCAGCCCTCCTTCCACAGCAGTGGTTTCAATGGGCTCCCCACGTTACCTCAACAGACCCATTACAGACATGAGCTGCAGTACAAATGTTAAAAGTGCAAGTATTCTGAACTTCACACCTACTTTTATGACCTGGCAGGAAACACAAAATGCTTCACAGCTCACAGAGAATTCGTTCACAGCACTTGGGAGTCCAGACTGGCTCCCTGCATTCCCCACAGGGTACAAAATACATCACTGAGAGTCCGATGCAGAACATCATAGAAGGTAGGGGTGAGGTTCCTTCAAATTCAATTTATTGCAGTAAAACCTCTAAAAGGTAGAGCTGTACAAAAATTCTAAACAGCATTATTTAAGAATAACAGCACCTTACGCTGCATTTGTTCTTATTTAAAATTCTATTTCCCAAAAAATACATTCCTAAATATACAAACTATACAATCTTGTCACTTTAATGCTGGTTTCTGTGATGATATAACTTTAACCTAAAAATCTTCAAAACATCCACATACTGACAGAAGCTCTAATATACAAATGCCTTGGTACCTTCATAATACCACATAAATAACTTCAAACCCCAAACTGCATTTGTAGAATTGTCCAGAAAGCAAATACTTTATGGTGATCACACGTCGTCCGCAGAGAGCGTGGGGATGTTTATCCTTGGCCGTGTGAAAAATGCCATTTTCTCTCTAAAAAAAAGATGATCAACTGGTTAATGCAACAGGGATCTTGCCAGAAATGTCCATCACCCACGGGAGAATTTATCCCACCAGCTGCTCCCACAAGGAGCAGCAGTACATCCTCCCACAGCCTACACCTCTTAAATTACCTATCAGACACATGAGGCTGCAGTTAAACTCACACCACTGACCTTACCAAAAGCCATTTCAGGAAGGCTCAGGGCTTTTTCCCTTCTAGGTCTGTTACTTAGGGAAGCAAAGGGCTGCTTCTGTGTCAAAGAATCTCTTGCCGGGTGGGGAATGACTTGGAGTACTGCTGCTTGCTTTGATCATGCAATGAGTTTCCCTGACTCTGAGACCTCATACTTTGATATAAAAATACAGAAGTTGCTATTAACATTTAACTACTTCTGCAGAGATATAGACTTCCTCATCAGCATCTTAGTTATCCACAGAAAAATCATGGCAGCAGCCAGTTTTTCCTCCCCTTTGCCTGTAATTACCTGAATGACTGTACTTCCAGAGGTTCCTTCCGACTCTGCCCTCGCAGCCTGTGGACATCCTTGGCAGCAGCTCTCATCATCTTATCAGCCTTGAGCTCACACTTGTGTTCTGTTTTTTGCACCTTAAATAAAATAACAGGAAAGTGTTGGTTTTTGTTTCCAGGAGGAATTATTTTATCCTAACTAATCTCTAAGTGCAGCAGCATTTCAGCTGGAGGTCTGAGGGGTTTGGAAACTGTTGACTCTGGAAATCATGATCCACAGAAGCTAAGCTGGAGCTTGTCAGCTAACCATTGTAATGGAGAGAGCTTTTGTAAGGTCTTCTTCCAGCCTTTGGTAAGAACTGTGGGTGCTATCAGCACTCTCTTGGTATTTTCCTGATACACCTTTTAAGCTAAAAGATCAGCTCACACAGGAACGTGGCACCCCATGTTCCTGCTGTGCCCCAGAGGCACCTTGCACCAACTCCCTCCTACACCTGGTGCCATCACACCTCAGTCTCTGCCTGGTGTCAGCAGAGGTGCCCAGTAAATCCCAGAAGCCCAGAAGGAGCCCTGTGCACGAGGGAGGGTGTGATGTAGGGTAAGGTGAGTGCTAACCACCACACACCACACCTGCTACAGACCGGGAGGCTGCACTTGGCACAACAGATGGCTCTTGTCACTGCTCATATCGGTACCTGTGCTAGGGCAGGAAATCTCTGTGCTGGTAAATGCCCGAGTTCAGGGCTGACAGCTTGATGGAGCCATACGTGGAAGACAAGAGTGACTAGTGCTGAGTGTCCCAAGTCCCCATCTCCAAAATCCCATTTCTCAAACAAGGTGAATGAAATCCAAAGGCAGGTGTTACTCACTCGTTTTTCCACCAGCCTCAGCAGCAGCCGAAACCTCTCATCGTCCTTCACCCACTGCGGCAACTCTTTCTCACCCTGGCTTTGAGCTTGCTCCAGCTGCTCCTTCAGCTCCCTCAGCACTGAGATCTCCTGAACCAGCTGGTCGTGCCAGGTTTTCGAGG
This sequence comes from Acropternis orthonyx, assembly GCA_035583155.1. Taxonomy (NCBI): domain Eukaryota; kingdom Metazoa; phylum Chordata; class Aves; order Passeriformes; family Rhinocryptidae; genus Acropternis; species Acropternis orthonyx. Next base: position 4,479,446 of record JAWWEU010000029.1, read on the forward strand.
CTTGCAGGTCCAGCTCCAGGTCCAGTGAGGTGCGAATTAGACGCTCTGTACCGAAGGACTTGATTGAAGGCTGGAAGGAAAGGGGGGCGTGAACACAGCGAGGAGAACTGTCCCAACCACTCCACCCAGGAAGTGCCAAATACATCATGAGACCCATTTTTGCAACAATTCTCTTCACACAAACCATCTCTATTGATCCTGCTTTCCAGTCAGTCTCAAGACAGAAAGCACAAACTCAAAGAAGTCTTACAGATAAGTGTTTTGATTTCTGTGTTTCCACTAAAGTTCTTCCTTGGCAGCTTCTCCAAATCACAAGTTTTGCTTGCACACCTTGCTCCTAAGTTTAATGTCTCATCTTCAGATGAATCCACAGTGTTGCAGAAAAAACCTGTGATTGTTTTTTCCAATGACATATTATTTTGCCTGCCACTTTCAAACACAAGCTGTCCCAAAAAAACTATCTCCTTAGGAGCTCAGTATGAGTATCCTGGGGGAATTTTAGTGATTGCCATCACAAGGGGCACAGGGGCTCATTGTGTGCCAGGGAATCACTGCAACAGAGTCACCTGAGCATCTGAGACATTCTCGTCACCCTCTTCCCCAGCTCCTCCTATTTACTATAAATACTTAAGAATCTCACAACAATGAACAGCAAAACTGTTTGTGCTACTTCCTGTGCTCTGACAAAATGGAAAATATGAGGAACCACCTTCCTAAATTCATTGTTCTTAATGAATTCCAGCTTAAACACTCCTGTTGTATTCTGTTATATTAAAGTTTTCTTGAGAGCCTTGAGAGACTTCTCACACACAAAGAAAAGGTTGTGAATGAAAGCATGTGGCAATTGATTTATGTTTGCAAATTTTTCCTTTAAAACAGTTTTCTGGTTTTTGCAAGTGTCTGTGCCAGATTAAAAAAAAGTGATGATGTTCTTACCCGTTTCACTCTGACACTTCGTCTCTCCATTGCGTTTCGAACAAAGGGGGGCTTTTTGGATAGAGTTGAACTGTCACTATCACTGCGATTCAGCTGCAAAGGAATGCGAAACCCACATATTTTTCATGAAAGAAATACAGGCAGTGCATGCACACATAATCAGTGTGAGCAGAGTTTTCTGTCAGTGGCTGTAAGCAGAACTATGAGGTCTTGTGAAAGGCTGCAGCAGACAGCTGGCACCCCAGTCTGAGTGCACAACATGCACTTGGCACTGCCAGATCCTGCCACAAGCCTTGAACTCTGTCCCTTTCTGGGAACAGACTGTGTGGAAAGAGAGACTCTAAGGGTATAGTATGGGGCTCTACCCCACTACTGCTCTTCTTCTGTGCGAGTAACTAGCCTGGGAAAAACAGCCTAGAAAAATAAGCTTTAAGAAGCAGTAGTAGTAATAATAGTAGTGGTAGTAGGAGCAATAATAATAAAAAAATACTCTTTTCTAGCATCTGTAAAACATGGGACTATTTTATGGGAGATTTCTCTTTTCTCTAATGACATGTACTTTAAGCTAGTGGTGGGAGAGGCAGGTTTACCTCAAAGCTCTCCCCCTAGGTTTGTCAACTGAAGAGTTGTCATGTTACACACATACAGCCTGCCTTCTTTTGTCTCTAGAACCTTACAAAGAGCTCAGCTAAGTAGGGTTTAATTCCCTTCTCATGTTCCTTAATCAAGCTGGGGGAGGGGGGGAACAGGCATGTGGGATCTGCATGTGCTGGGACACAGTGTCTGTGCCATTCAGGCACAGGTCACTGCTGCCAAGTTAGTAAGGCTTGTTCCTCTGGAAGCTTCTGAACCAAAGAGAACCTACACAGCAAATCTGGCTCAGCTGTATTAAGGACATGCCCGCTTGGGACAAGTCATGCATGATAAAAAAACAGTGCTTGCTTGTTTGCCAATTCCACTTAACAGATGAGTTATTTATACTTTATTCTGACCCTCAATTCAGGAAATAATTGTGAACAAACACTTCAAAGCAGAGGAAGTGACATCTGACCCAACACGTGACCTATTCAGTTACCTTCAGACAAGGCACATTGGTGACTTTCAGGCTTCCACTGTCTTTTTGCTGACATTATCAGGTACTTACTTTTCCATTTCTATCAAGTTTTCATGTTCACCTGTTCTAAAGTCAGGTGGACACAGCTAACTTTCAAGTTCAAGTTAGCACAGAACAGCCTTAAAGAGAGAGGAAAGGGTTTGATATGTAGATTATTCATCACTGTCTTACAGCAGCCCTTTCAGGTCACTTTGGGCATCTCAACCTGCTGCATGTACCAGGAACGTATGTGCACATACGTATCTTATAAACCTGTGCTTAATACTGTTACTTCCAGGGAATGATACTCTCTAGGAAGTGAGGACAGAACAACTTCTGAAGTCAGAGGGGTAGAGAAGAAAGTACTGTCAGGTTTCTGTGAAAAATTCAGACCAAGTGAACATTACTATAATGCATTAAAGAAACCCAGCATTTATAACCTCAGGAGGGCATTTCCTTACCCGACACACATACTGGCTCTGTGGTCCTGGTGAGAAGGTTTTGGAGCGGATGATGGTGCTACCTCTGACAAACTGGGTTTGGGGTGGATTTGATGCTGCTCTTTTGTCTTTCGGACGAACCACAGTTGAGGACTGGGCAAGGCTCTCCGTGTTGGTCTCTTTATCCACCTGGAAGACACACACTGCAGTGTAAATGCCACCTTGCCATTGTCCCCAGGACATGCACCCAGGGCTGTCTGACAGCCACCTGTGATGTGTCTCTGCTTTCAGTCCCACAGGTGCTGCATTCAAACCCAGATATTCTTTAGCCCTTTCCATGCAGGGTGTCCTGACACTTCACTCCTGGAGCTCTGGCTGCTACATGAACTGCATGGCTCCCTAAGGGCTCCACATCCACTGATTGCTGTGCAACACAGTTGGTTCCAATAAGCTTTGCCTATGGATCCAGGCCACCATCGTGACCTGGCAATCTTACAGAGAACAGAGGTATGATTTTAAAGACCATTATCTTGTTGTGCATCTGCAGCAAAGATCCAAATCAATGTATAAGAGAGCACGTGTACAGCATACCTATGTTTGACTACAGCTACATTCAGAATTAAACAAGGTCAAAACCACTGTCACATTAATGAAAATACTATTCATGAGCAGCAAAAAGAAGGCATGAAACAGTCCTATACTAACTGTGGGACAAAATGGTCACACAGAGTTATTTACAAAGATTTTGGGTAGATACAGCATTTAATCATCAATGATGAACTTTCAAGTAACTTCCGTAGCCTTGCTCAGCTCAACAGCAGGCCACTCAGCTGAGCAATGGGAAGATTTACTAATCTTTCTGTTCCAAAGGCCCTTGACTGTACCTTCTCTGCTATTTCCATGTGCAGCTGGGAATTCAGACTTTCTTCTGTTTCCCACAGCGATTTTCCAGCACAGAATTCTTCCTCCTCCTCCTCTGCTTCATTTTCACTGATCTCGTCCTGTTCTTCTGGATCAGGAACCTCTTCATCTTGCCTGTCAGGAACAGCTTTGTTACTGAACTGGCCTGTTGTGGCCAACACTGGTGCTGCAGCAGGAGTTACCTCCTGTAAGCTGCTGGACCGAAGCACATCCCCAAAGCAACCAGTTGTACCTGGCAGGCCCTGTAGCCACAGGGGTTACAGAAACATAGCCTTGGAAGGGAACAACTGAAAGTGGAGTGAAACTGCACCAGAAGGCAACATTACAGCCAAAAACTTCATCCTCATCTGGCTTCAAAAGAAGCAAGCTGAGGGTTCAGCCATGTGATCTGAGCTTAAGGTGAGTACATCTTGAGGGGAGCTCTCAGGATGCCATTAATCTTAGTTTAAAAGTGTTGCCGGAAAAAAAATGAAGCATTTCATGATGATTAACATTGTTTTTAGCTCCTCTGAACTCACAGCAGGCTTCTTCATCAACCCCATTGGTCAAGCTTGCTCTTTATTTGAAATGTTGCGCTTCATTAATGAAATCTGAATCTGAACCATATAAACAACAGCCTTGCACCATACAGTGGAGTTTTCAGGACACCCATAGAACATTGAACAAACACCAAAATTAGCATAGTAGTGTCGACTATTTTCAACACTCATCAGCTTCGCTCTCATGTTCCATGCACAACCTCCAGAACAGAAGAAATATGATTCTTCACCAAAACAGAGACAGAAGAAGCCTCCCACAGCTCAGTATCACCTGCTCTTTCTCTGCACAGGAATATCCAAATGTTCTGATCACCCCACAACACTAAGATGGTGGGATTCTACCTACCAGCTCTCTCCACTAGTTAAAGTGCTTCTGCTTTCCTCCAGTTTCTTCTCCACAGCTTCCAGTTCAACAGCTGTCTGCTCTAAGAGTGCTGAGACAGAGTCCTGAGGGGAACAAGAGGCTTCTTGTGAAGAAGTGGCTCTGCCACACTGCAGAGTGCTCAGCCTTTCAGGTCAGAGCAGCCCCTGCTCTCCTGCAGTGGTTGTTCAAGCAGCCTGTTGCACGTGCAGTGCTCAGCCCAGCCTGTGTGAGCACACCTGGCCCACCTCCCCCATGTGAGCAGCTCAAGGCTGAGCCTGTTCCATGTGATGCATCTGCAAAGTTAAGTCTGGATCTCGAGTTGTCCAGCCAGTTCACTGCAGCAAGGTGGGCAGAAAGGCAAGAGCTCACACATCACTTACACCACACCACGCACCACATCCCTCAGCTGCATTAGGAGCAGGTTGTTCAGTGAGTTATTTTGCCCAGGACAAGGGCATATCTGTTATCAACATGTTTATTATTTTGCTGCACTTAATGTTTTCAAGTTGTAAAGTAAATAGGAACACACCAGCCTTCCCTTCTCCTCTATTCTAACAGTCCTTCAGCCACACAAACCCTCTTGTTAGTGCTGTTTAGAAGAGATTTGTTTGATTAAAGCAGTTGTTCTTACTGTTTTTTCAGTGCAGGGTACTTCAGAGTGACTGTTTCCTTGTTTATTTTCCCTGTGTTGCTTCTGCTGATATTTATAACTAAGGAGGTTATACCAGCGGGTTGATTTCTCTCCGGATCTACATATTTCAGCAAGGCTAATTTGTGCTCCACCCTATTGAGAGCAAAAACACAGTTTTAGTGCAATACTAAAATGAACAAATACCACATCAGTCAGAAGAAATGAGAGTGAAAATTCAGGACTACTTGACTTTGGCAAGTGTGATGAAAAGAAAAATTGCCCGCTTATCCCATTTCAATAGCACTAGTAATGCTTTATCTATCAGCATTGTCTAGGGCTTCCAAGTAACAAGAGTTTCTCTACAGTGTACAAGAATCCAGAAGTTTGAACAGTGCCACTGCAGCCAGGATAAATTACAGCCAGAGCTTCAAAGAAAGAGAAAGGAACAGGAGAGGAAGACTCCCTTTCAAGAAATTTGCAGGGCTGACAAAAGTCACTGCCCAGACCCAGATGTTTTAGCTTTGTAGATTCCATTGCTCCTCATCTGCCTTGTCATTTTTTACTGCAGTTCATTTAGCACATAACCTGATACACTCAAAACCAAACTAATTGGTCCTCAACTACACTACAATGTATGGCCAGACTTCACGAACGAAGATCTTGGGAAGGGCTCTCCCCATGTGGGTATGCCCTTCCAGCCACATCCAAAAGGAAGAATGACAGAGTTCAACATCAAATCACGAGAGAAGAAGTATCTAGTGGTCTGACAAAGTCACCAGTAGGTCTGTAACAAAACATTTATCCAATAGTTTTTTTTTTTCCTGATCAAAACTGTTATACAAAAGGAATGCTATGTGGGAGAGACCATATAGCTAAGGATTATCAAGAACACTTTCACAGAAATTGCCATACTTCAGAGTGTAACGTTTTGTCTAATTAAGCAGCAGGAACAAACACAAAGTTACTAAGAGAGAGCTGAATACTAACCAAACATTCCTCAAGGTGAGACTTATCTACAGTGCAAACATCGACTCTTAAAGTCTTCTGGCGCAAAGCCGGGTACGAGATGGAAACCCAAAACACTTCATTGTACACAAGATTGTCTGAAGCCTCCACAGGTCTCGTGCGAAACAAGCAGCTCGTGCTTTCCGAGCAGGGCAGGACGGCCACACGGATGTTCCTGTGGAAACAGCACTGCAGTCAGTACTGCCCTGCAGGTGAGCAGCTCCACACATCCCTAAGAGAGTCATCCTAAGCACTGTGGGCAGCACTGTCCTATCCCATTCCCTGAAGTATCAGTCAGCTGAGAAAAAAGGAACATCTCCGCACAGCACCAAAGATGTGAAGTGGCAGGAGTTGCCACGGACTTCATCCTCCTGAATCTTGCAATCAGACATCATGGGATCACGTTTTACATGTGTTTTTACATCTCCGCAGCTTGTCACGCTCTTCTGTATGTAGAAACAGCACAGCTGAATGAAATTTTTGTCAGCTTTTTCAGCACACAGCTGAATTTAAAAAACGCGTGCCTAGAACGAGTCTGGTAGAAGCTGCATTTTCCCACCCCTGCACCTGTGCAGGTGTCCAAGGAGGAGCTCTGCAGCAAAATGAACACCCCCTCTCCACTCAGTGCAGTTGCTATTGGCAATGTTACATTTAAGAACTTCACCAGCTAGTGCTAATTCCAGGCAATGTCCTGGCAAATACAGGCCTTCTGAGGAAAAAACTGCCTTATTTCAGTTTACAGGTTTACTAATTCGTAAGTGTTGGCACACATATTTTAGAAAGGGTAAATATTTAACAGTTTTAACCATGTCAGTTTTATTCCCACTGGAATCCAATACAAATATATCAAATGTGTTTATTTCACCCACTTACACTTTTTGATCTTGTTGTAACAGCAGTGCTGCAACATTACTCAGCTGGATGACCAGTATTGCAAATTGCTTGTTTTTGTCATCATATCTAAATTGAAAAGACAGAAAAAAAAGCATTATTATTATTAGAGAAATCTGCCTTGGACTCCATGAATGAGTATTCCACTTGTTTCATTAACACAACACGAAAAATTTACAAACAAGACAACACTACAATGGAACCATGATTTACTTATAGTTTAAAACAAAACCAGTTGATATTACATGAAGTTTTGCTACCAGTGCATCCAGAATATAGAACAGTCCAGAACATCCAGAACTTAATTTGGATTCCATGAACTATGGATTTGACCTAACACACGTTGCTTTTCCTGGGGTCTAGTTAAATTGGTGTATTGTAACTAGAATTTTTTGAAAGGCCTTACACAATGACTAAAATATAGAAAAGTTGCAAGTAAAAATACTTGAAGTACAACAGTGAAGATGTTATGGCTAACCACTGTTGTACTGTAGATGGCCACGACAAACAAGTTTCGTGCTACATGTTTTTCCTCAGATCTCACGCAGATCCCACTAAGTCATTTAAGGAGGATGTCTCTGTGCCTGCCTTCCTATGCCTCACCCACTGCTGTGGGATTCAGCTGTGGTCAGTGATTGTGACTGCCATTTATTCTCAGCAGACATGAAGGAGGGTAACTGGGCCAAGAACCACCTGGAGTTGAGTGTTCTCAATTACACTACAAAGGGGGCATTAGTTAGTTAATACTAATAGGACAGAATCAACAGGATAAGAAAACAGCACGGAAAGCACTATCTTTTAAATCCCAAGTATCATGCTTTCCACTGGAAGGGAAATCCAATACAAATGTGTCGCGCTTACCTCATTGCAATTTGCACTTTAGCTGTCCCAGCTGCTTCTGTATCATCACTGTCAAACACCATCACTTCTGACACACATGGTCTGAAAGGAATCAAAGACAATTAAGGACTTGATTTGCCTCTTATTGAAGTGTTTGCATTTAGGTGATACAAGATCTTTTCCCTGCCATTCAAGGGGTTGGGTATATGGATTTTGTAAAACTAGCAGCTAAAAGAAAGCCCATTTAAGAAGCAAGTGCAATCAACCTTAGAGGTATGTATTACAGTGCTTATCAGCAGAAAGTCATATGTCTTCCCTCTTCACTGCCAAAAAAAAAAAAAGCCACATAAAAGACTGCAAAAATAAGGCAGTGGGGGATTTTTAAAGGGTTCCCTTGACTGATTTTAGTAAAAACGGCTGACTGCCCTGCAAGAGAAATAAGACCTAACAACTGCAATCCTGTCCTGAATCATGACAGCAAAAATTCTCAAGTTTTATTAGATTTAAGTAATTCCTTTGTTTCTTTAAGAAATCAAACTTTCTTAAGCACATTAAAAGTGACAGAGTACACTGATTGGTCTTGCTGAAAACAGCTATTCTCCCTCATTTTCCTCCCAATATATTCCTTCTCCCCAGTTTCATGCACTGAAAGTCCCCAAAACTACATTCATTGTCTAATTGATTCAAGAAGCTATGCTGTAGCACATGAAAACAGGATTAGCATTCTTCTCTTCTAATTATTTTCCATATTACTACTCAGCACCCTTGAATTTCCTTGCTTTTCAGCTACAGAGGGCACATGGATAGCACATCCCACCCTTACCATTCAGAACAGGCATCAAAATGACACCCCAAGGGTTGGTAAGTCAATAACCCAAACAACACTAAATAACATCAGACAAGTGAGGGTGTATGGGATGGCTTCTGTAACTGTCACATGTTATCCCTCCTCCCCTGCCTGCAGAGCTCCCTGTCCTGTTGAGGGGACACCCTGAGACACCCTGACTGCCTGGGTTGAGCCCATGAGCTCTAATTTACAGAAGCACTTCAGTTCCTTGTCAAAGTCATTTGTGCTGTAAACATAAAAATTACTCATTTACCTAGAGAATTAATGAAGATAATGAATGAATGGGGGAGAAAATGAGATGAGCAATTTTTCACCTCTACAGCTGTGTCTTGCAACTAATGACCCTATAATTCATCACAGTGCTAATAAAAGCAGTAGGAAAAAAACCCCACGTTAGATGCAGCCAAACCAGGTACCAATAAGATCAGTGCCTTGCAGTGAACTTTTTGTCAAAGCCTCCCAGAGAGCTTCAGCAAGCAGTATGGGAGGGCCAGAAACCCAGCAGGAGCAGTGACTCCCAGCTCTGGTGACAATTATTGTCCCTGTTGGGGGGGACAGATCCTGCAAGAATCACATACTGGTTCCAAGCACTTGGGAACTGCATGGCAGTTCAAGGTGCTTCTGCTGTCTTCCTTAAATATCCCAAATCCTCTCACAGTGACTGAGGGCTGTCACTGACAGCAGAATGGCTCACTGGGAGGAGGGGAACTTTACACCTGCCAGATGGCTCCGCTACCCCTGCCAAGGCAGCAGTCACAGCTTACCAGCACCTCCACAAACAGACCAGCTGTTCAAACAGCTCTCTGAGAGCTTGCTTTCAGCTATTATGGGAAGCATGGGTCATTTTGATAATCTAATTCAACCTGCTCATAGAATTTTTTTTTTTTAAGAAGTGTTAAGAAATCTTGAGATTGAAAACTTTAGCCACTGAATTACAAAAAAAGATCATAACCAGCAGTATTCCAGCTGACTTTGTGTGCAAAGCTGAGTCATTGGCTTTGTCCCAGAGAGAGATCTGATGTCTACCTTTGTACAGATGCCTCGTATACCCCGCTATCTCCAGCAACAGATTCATCAGACACTGCAGCTGACACACACGCCACCTTCAGCGCCGGCCCTCCAGCTGTATTTATACCTATCAGGAAAGCACAGAGGAAAACCAAAAGCAGGTGTTAATGAAAATGAACTCACTGGATAAGCAGCAGCTTTTTTTTCCTTATCCTCCCCTTGAATTGCATCATTTCCCCTGCTCTCAAGCATTGTTAAGCAACAGGCACATTTCTGAAGACAGAGGACACAGGTAAGGTGGGCTGAGCTCAAAAGCCACCATGGAGTGAGTGTGCTGGGACTGTCCTGGAGAACAGAAAGCCCCAGGAAAACGTGAGGAACAGCCTGTGTGGTGGAGGTGAGAGCAGGGCTTCATCACACAGTCAATGCCCATGTAACCCTTGGGTGCTGCAGCAGTGTGCTGTGGTGACACTCAGGCTGTGCAGAGTGTGTTACAGCTGCCCCAGCACCTCCGTGGGCACGAGTCCTCACAGGCAACACAAGGAGAGGCTTCCAAAGCCCTGGAAAGGCAGGGAGGTACCCATGACATGATCGGTAACATGCAGAAACAGAACTTCTCCATTTCAGTGAACTTATAAATCTGAATCAATGAAACAGCTCCTACTGCAAGTCACCCTTAAGCAGGTAGCACACCTTCTGGTTCAGCCACCCAGAGAGCAGTGGCCGGGCAAACACTGCTGACCAAGCTCCGGCCAAGTATGGGTTATGTGGAAGGGTATATCCTGCCTGCAGAGCTTATACCAAGTTTAGCTTCAAGCAGGGGGGAACAGCAAAAAGCCACTACCTGACTACCCCTAAACCTGAAAGGTTAGTGTACACAGGACAGAAGGTAGGTCCAGAAAGACCAGGTTAACTAGCTGAACATGGACAGAAAACGAGATTATAGGATTTAAAACAGCAGCCAAGTGCAGGAATGCCAGGAAAAGGAGATGGAGAAGAAAAACCACAGAAGGTGAAGCAAGGAGTTTTGCACAGCAGTGTTACCTCACAAAAATTTCTTGTGCTACGGAACAGGGAAAGATATGCCCTGGAAACGTCTGTAAATTCTGCACCTTTTCACTTGAGCATTTCTGTAGGGAGATGCTTTGGCCAAGAGTGTGGAGAACTCCATCTGCCAGCATGGCTAACAAGAGCTGGGCAGTACCCAGCTCTCAGATGCCCCTCACTGTCAGGGCTGTGGGACACCTGCTCCCAGAGTGAGGAGGTGCCATGTGTCACCTGGGAGCAGCTGTGACCCCACAGCAGCAGTGCCATGCACTCCTCTCCAAAGGGCTTTTGTTTTTCAGCAGTGGTCCCTCTTTCCTGTAGACTTAGGAAAGCACTTGCCCCCAAACCAATATAAGGTTTCCATCACATGTTTTCTTTATTACAAAACAAGTTTGAGTTTCATTTGGTTTTTGGGGTTTTGAGTTTGGTTTTTTGTTTTTTTTGTTTGTTTGTTTGTTTGTTTGGGGGTTTTTTTGTTTGTTTTTTTGTGTTGTTGGGTTTTTGTTTGGCTTTTTTTTCCACAATCTCACAAAGCTACTTAAAGAATTAAAACCAGCTTTGAATAAAGGGGTGGAAAAAGTGGGCAAGCTCGACACAGGGTTCTAGAATACCATAAGGACTTGCTCTACAGCCAACAGTAGAGGGTGCTACAGGTAACACCAATCCATTGAGACACCTCTGCCATTTGGGCCCATTTATCCATGGATTTTTTGATGCTGCCACCAAACGGCATTTTTCACCTTGGTATTCCCATGGAACCATTACAGAAATAAAACATCCAGACCTTTTCCCCATAGGCCAATCCACAAGAACAGAAGTTAGCATCTGTAGCACAACGTGTCAGTCATTAACTGAAACAAGTGGATCCACTTAATTCTGGCATTCTGAGATTCATGCATCCTCCCTCCAGCCCTGTGCAGCTCTGGCCCCTGCTGTGCTCTGGATCTAGGCTGTGCTGGAGGTACATAAGCAAGGGCAAAACTGTGCTGCTCCTTTCCTCAGTGCTGCTTTGTACCTCCTAGTCTGTGGTTTTAATATGAAAATAACTTCTCCCCCGCTGGCTGGCTTTCTGGATCACGTTGTTTGAGTTCTACACACCACTCTCAGAACCCCTTTGCATGAGGTTTCCTTACTGGGAAAGGCATCCACACACTTCACCTCCTTTTCTCCTTCAGTTACCAATGCCATCTAATCCTTTCAACCCAGAAAGCCTCATTTTTGACCATCTCCCCCAAGCACCTCAGGGCCAAGGTGGGTGAATACAGGGGGTGAACAGACCCCAACAATGAAGTGAGTCTCTGGACAGTGGAGTGATGAAGTGTAAAAGCCTGAATAAAGATGAATAGCTCCCTGAAAAGGATTCATCATGCAGCCACCCTTTTCCTTACTGTTTTTGCAGAGCACCTGGAAGCTCAGCTCTGCAAGTCTTAAGTTCTCTGATGCAGCTAATTAACACAAAATTTGGATTTTCAGTTTTCAGCCTTTAAGTCTCTGGAGAGGTATCACATTAACAAGAAAGTTTATGGAAGAGTGCAGAACCGACTCAATCCTCTTCCAGATTTCCAAGCAGGCAGATAACACTACCTGTGTTTTTTCACCTTTTGTTTTTTCACTCATATCAAGAATTTCAAGTTTGCTCTTCTCTTCTTGCCATTTTCTCTTCCACGGGCTCTCCCGGACACACCATGACAAGGCTTTGAAGAGCCACCTCGTGCACCTTCCTCACATCCACACCATTTAATCTGAGAATGCCATATTCTGCCAGATTCCAGGTTTTGCTCTTAGTTTCACCTAAATAGCTCTTCAGGTGAGAAAGGAAACCTTACTTCAGTCTCAAAGGTAGCAGAGGTTCTGTTTAACAGCAAGACAAAGCAAATCCCTCAGATATATACTCCTGAGCTCTGCTTACAGAACACGTGAGTGTGCTTTGCCCAGGATTGACCACCCCAGATCCAGCCACCGTGCTTCAAGTGTTACACTGGACCACCCCCCCTCCCTCCAAAATGCCTGAGGAATAAAATCTCATCTCGTTATTGCCCTGAAATAAACTACTTATGGTGATTATTTTGTCTGCTGACTGGCTAACAGCAGTAATCACTTAATCTGCTTAACACCTGAGCTTTCACTTTAACAGCCTTGGCAAATCTTGAAGAGCTAAAAAGGTTAAAACTAATCAGTGCCCAGTTCTAATAAGAATAATTAGTGTTTCCTACTCAAATGCATAATACCTCTTGTTTGTAGGAAAATGGTAGCTCAAAGGAGAAGATTTGCACTCATGTCTTTTATTGTGTTTTAAATAGTGTCAGCCTTCTTAATGCAGAAGGCAGTGATATCATGGTACAAGTTCCCCTTATTCACACAGGCTGTTCTATAATCCCACAAAACCAGAAACAAACTGCACTGCTGGTTCATGAGACTATAGCTTGCAAGTTTATATTGTCTTTTAAGCTCTTCCTCACTGCAGCTACAAATCCAGTCCTTTCACTCGTTGGATTTTGCCCAACTACAGTCACAAGGGCTTCAGACAAGCCGTAGCACTGTGCCCTGACTGTGCCTCCTGCTTTCCATCCACTTCAGCCCAACCATCATCCTAAACCAGGATGAACCCTTGCCACCCACCACCAAGCCATACGCATATATGAGAACATCCGCTATCTCTAAATGTCTTATTTGATCAAGCTCACAATCTAAACACGTTTTTGTTGCTAAGAGACCATTCCCCTCAAAACATCAGAATTCAAGCACAGCCTTGACATCTCTGCTCAGCTGAAATTAATAAATTCATTGCCACTGATTTACTGGGAACCAGAGCAAGATCTTATGCATACCGAGGTGGCGGGGAAGGATTATTATTGTAATTTGTTAACTGTTAAGCTAAATGGCTTTCCCAGCCCTCCTCAAAAGCCCGGTCAGAAAGTTTGCGTCAATATGGCATTACATGTCTCCCAGACCCAAGACACTAGATGACATTCTGAGCATTTTAGTGTCAAATTAAACCAGGAAGCCCACCACAAGCATTTATATTTGCACATGAAATCCCTGTGAGTCGCGTACACATGCCTGTAACCACACTTAAATACAGTCTTTTGAAAGACTCATCAGATCAGCAGCGTTTTTCGTGTACAAATTAAAATACCAAGCCTTCCTCCCAAGCAAGACAGAACTCACAGCTGAAAACGCTTTTCAACATAAAGATATCAAGATGACAGCTTCTGAAACACTTGCTTCTCAACGCTTTATGAACCACATTAAAAATAAATGCATGCAGTGCATGCAAATCTTTTACCATACCTTGCCCTAGATGTTTATCTCCTGCTCTAGGCTCTTCCAGTCTACAGTTGCCACTCCCAGGGTTCAGGGTGAGTTCTGAGAGATTTGCACTTATCTCTGCATCATCAAAATCCATATGGCTTGAAAAGGCATCGCCAGTTAGGAGTGGGTCTATCACCAGTGGAGAGCAAGGTGGAGATGGAGAGGAGAGAGATGACCTTGGAGACAGCGATGTCATGGATTTTGGAGTACCAGACAGGGATCTCAGAGCCTGTATGCGGCTTGTGGTATCTGCTTTTTGAGTTTTTGCTACTTCATTTTCATGAATGGTGGTGATACAGCCTGATGGTCTAAACCCAGTGGCTCCTTCCAAGAGCAAGTCAAGCTTGTTTTGATATTCCGAGTCCAACTGCTCCAACTGCTCCAGGTGCTCATAGTAGAGATCAGTGAAACTGGCTGAGGTGGATGAGTCTTGGCTGGAGGTGGCAAGAGATCCTCTGCTAGATGCAAGAGAGCCAGGGCTGCTGCTCGAGGAGAGGGAAAGCATGCTGGTGGAGAGACTGAGGGAAAGAAGTCAGAAAACCATTACACTGTAATTTCGCCTGAAAACTCTGGAATGTCACCAAATCTCCACGCCCACATGGTTTTGCTTTGTTAGCTCAGGCCATATGCATTAGTCCCCACAGCAATCCAGAACCACAGTCTATTCAGAAGGAACATTGGGTCACTTCTCAGTAAAAACAGTGTCATTCATACACATTTTTCTGCTCAGCATATCAAACTCACAAGAGTCCTTGTTTAGCCAAAACAACTCAAATGAACAGTTTTGAATCAATTAAAATTAGTGACACCGCCCTCCTCCCACATCTGTCTGGAAAACATTTATGGTTTCTGTTAATCTCCAAAGCACGAAAAACAGCAAGGCCCATGCAAGAAGATGAAGTTATTGCAATGAACTGTCTGACCATATGGAAATTTTCTTCCATTTGCCTCAATTTTGGACCCACAGCCAAAAGGCAGCATCACAGCTGCCTGGAACTGGCCCTCAGAGATCACAACAGCCAGCAGCTCCCACAAAACTGGCAGGATTTGCCTACATGAAGGACTGCTACATGGAATATGGGGCCAAGAGAGCCAGGGAAGAGCTGGGGCTGGGCTGTGAAATCAGTTCACACACATTATTCATCCCTAGAGTTCTAGCTCCAGAACATAACTGACAGCAAAATTAATTTTAAGCAGGTGCTGAACAGAAGTCTGTTCAGATGAGAAAGCCCAGAAAACAAAGCACAGTTTTCTGCTCAGCAGACCCAACAAAGACTCCAAGCAGTGACTACAACATGTACCATCTCTAGAAATTCCATCTAAACCAACACTCCTGCTCTGGATAATAAAGACCGTGCTCATTACTGACCCTCACTTCAGATAGGGATTAGCTACAGAAAAATTTCTGTGTAGGTGTAAGTGACTTAAGTTGCCCCACTGAAAAACAGTGAGATGTTAATAAGCCTAATAAATCCTTAGTTATTATTTATGGAGTAAAAGCTAGAAGCTACATTTGTATAATTATGTCCATGACCTTATGAGAAAAAGGCAAGTATGCTGTATTTAGCATAATTTTGGCATGAAGTGTCTTCTGCATTTATAAGACAGATGTGCACTGCATCACATTTGTTCAAAAAAGATTCTGGGTAAAATACAACTGAAAAATGGGAGATGCTTTTGCATATTGGCAATATATATAGATCTGTCAAGGTCTAATAAATTTACAGCTTTTCAGTGTATTTCATCATGAAGGAGGGGGTTTTAATTAATCTTTTCCCTATCAAAAAACTGTGCTCAACTTCCTTTTGTGCATAGCTTTGAATGCCAGACATTTTGCATTATGGGGTTAATAACAAACACTTATTCTTCTGAAGGAGCATGCCAAGAACACTGGGCACATGGTTAGGAAGAAATTAGTTTCACATGCTTCGTGGTCACCTCAAAAGATCCCTAATCAGCTAGGTGAAATGAAAATATGATGCATTTCCACTGCATAAAAGCCTCACAGATAGCTATTCTCCATGGTGACTTATTTACATGTCAGTCTTGCACTATGATTTCTTTCCAGTCTTTTCGGTGTCATCTTCACAAAATCAAACAGAATCCAAGTGGAGCAGAAGCTACAAACAGAGTAAATTCAGCACACACTGATAGGAAAAACCTCAACCAAACCAAAACCCCACCAAGCTTTCTTGTTAATCAGAACAATAAAAACATAGTTTTAGCAAAATGATGGTTTGACTTTACTGCCTGCAATTTGTCTGGAAACAGTAATCCTGTGCTTTTCCAAATATACAGCCTGAACTACCAGATCACATTCTGACTGCAGAAACCTTCTGAACTGCAGGAGATTCAGGGATATCTCGTTACACTGTCTGCATGGCAAACAACACTTGGAAATTATTTAGAAAAATATTGTCATGACATTCATACATTAATGTGTAGTTGCATTACTAAGATCCACTTCACTTGCTGTGTGAGTGTTAAGCTGTCTTTAACATACTTTATTAATGTGATACTTCAGGAATTCAAACTTTAGTGAAAAAATCTCAGCTGTCCTTAATCACTTAAATGTTACATGTCTGAAATAGAAGGGAATGTGCAAACTCCTGTTGTCAGACAGAGGCAGTTCCATTGAAAGTCCCTTGAAAAGCATCCCTCTAAACTGATGCATGATCCTCGAGGCTTCTCTTTCCACTGACTACACAGGGCTTAGGTCACTACTGTAACTGAAAGGCCTTTCAGCCCTCTCAGCTGAGAGATGAAATTGTTAGCAGAGAAAGGCAGTTAAAGCACCTACAGCTTCTGAAAAAGGTCACCTACCTTTTCAGCTGGGTGTGCAACATTGCAACTAATCGTGTTGTTTCTTCCAGTTCCCGGACAAGCTGATTTCTTTTGCTGCTCAACTTCAATCTAAGAGAAGACAGAAGAAAAATATGAGCGGAAATGGAATTTATATTTAAAATGCAGAGTAAAGACAAAATCTCCTTTTTTTTTTCCTGTGAAATCCTACAAGAGTTAATAAGAATACACAGTATAACAGAGGACAGAATTTGGTCAAGATGTGTAAACGTTTAGCAACTTCAAAAACCTTTAAAATGTGGAACTCAATCCTGAAAACATTCACAACAGGGGAAAATAATTACAGCCAGTACCATAAAAGTTAATGTTTCTAGGATCAGACCTCAAAAGAGTAGGGCAGATTTTACTCACTATACATGATTGCATTCCTGTAGTTATCGTGATAATAAAAGTACAAATGCCTTCATTTCCTTTCACTAAGGTCTATGACTAAGGGTTACATGATTTAGTTATTAATCATCTCATTACAGCTCTATATGAATTATTGACTTGAGCAACATCTCAGCTTTATTTCACACCTGAATTGGTTTGAGACAAACACAACGCACTTGGGTGCTCCCACCCTAACTCAACAAGTCTCTGGACACAAAATCCTTCCCCAGAAACATGTTATTTCTCTGGCACACTAGAACATGACCATATTCCTAAAAATCCCAAATGAAAGTGTTCATCTGATGGCAAGATCAGAAACATTTGTCAAACCACGGGTATTTCAGGCTGGAAAAAGTCTTGCAGCCGAGGTG
This sequence comes from Acropternis orthonyx, assembly GCA_035583155.1. NCBI lineage: Eukaryota > Metazoa > Chordata > Aves > Passeriformes > Rhinocryptidae > Acropternis > Acropternis orthonyx. The sequence goes on from JAWWEU010000029.1 coordinate 4,496,925, forward strand.
TCTGCATCTTTTCCAGCATGATAAAACAATAAAAAGACTATGGAGACAATAAAAAGGCTATTGGTGTCACCTGGACACTGACCAGGCAGAAAAAATGAAAACATACAGCCACAGAGAGAGTGAATTGAATGTGCCTATTCCATATATATTCAAGAGACTGCAGCCAGCAGAAACATTGCTGTAGCCACCCACATTAATACATCCAGATTGTAAAACACCTGTAGGCAATGCCTAATGCAATATTCATCCTCCACGTACGTTCCCCTGAGATCTCCCCCTGCAACACAAGTAAAATTAGGGAGGAGAGCTGGCATTTTTTTCAGCTAGTTTAGATTCACAGGATATTCCGTGCAAGTCCCGCAGCCCTGTCAAATACCCGATCCTACAGGAATCGCATACAAGGATGCTAAGAACAAACAACAAATTTTAAAAATTTAAAATTCCATCTGCTGACATTTACCAAGCTGCAGACTGCACAGCAAGTGCAGAAGCTGCTGTGTGGTGCTGGCTGCATACAGAAACATTACACTGCACTAACTGGGTTATTCTGAGCATTTCCTATAAAGAATTCCCTGTAGGAACAGCAACCTTTCCCCACTAGGGGAGTGAGACTTTGCAGGTGGGTTGTCTGGGAGATGATTTTGAGAAGCATTCTAAGTGGAGCCTCCTGGGAATCCGAGGGCACACACTGCTATGAGTGTCAGCCAGGGGATGCTGCTGCATGCTCCTGGTTACCTCTTGCCCAACAAGGCACATTCTGCCCTGTGCCCACTCACCTACCTCTCAGTCAGAGCTTTGCTCTGAGTGTCTCTGGCAGCCTGAAGGTCTTCCTCCAGGCGCCTTCTCTCCGTCTCCAGCCTCTCCACCTCTCCTCGAGTCCATTTTCTGGGGCTGATAAATCGCATCTCCTTCAAGAGCTCCTCCTTCTCGTTAATCAGTATCAGACGATCCCGCTCGGAGTCCAGCACGCCAGGCCAGGCCTCACTGTCAAGCTTAGCCAGTTGGATTTTCAGGTTTGCTATTCTGGAGAAAAAAAAAGCCAAAGGCAGTTATTCGCTGAGTGCCTGACACGCAAAGGTGCACCACAACCACCCACATCTTCCACTGCCCCAAGGAACAACCTCAGCTCAGGGACAACCCCTCTCATGTCCCCCTTACCAAAACACTCTCAAAGTGATGGCACCCTTGGGATGTGGACATGCAGAATGGGATTTGAACTCATGCTTGTTCCCAATGGAAAACTAAGTCTCCAGCTAATCTGCAGTGTCCACCAGTCAGGGAATAATAGAGCAAAAATTCTGGATCTCAGAAAAAGCTATCAGATGTATTTTAGGTGCCTCATATGCCTTACGGCCAATGACCTCACAGTAGTTTGTGTGGAGAGTATCATGTGCTGTTTATCTGATCTTTAATCAGCTTTATGGAAAAGAACTGTATACTCCCTATATATGATTCAGGTAAAGATCACTGGTTACTCAAAAGTTTAGGAAGTCTTTTTTTATCCTTGCAATGAGGAGGTTAATCATACCTCCATGGAAGAATCCACCTGTTGACTCACCAATAAGCATTTTGGACACGTCAAAGAGCTATGCTACTTCTGGTGCACTCTGCCCCTGAGAACGTGAGGAGTCAGATCAGCAATAAAACCATACCTAAATCCAGAGCTGCTTATTTGCATCAAAATTAAAGTCTGTTTTCACTAGAGGTATCATTTCAGATTACAGTTTAAAGTCTGCATCACTAGTCCTTCACACCGTACCACATGAGCTGAGGCAGGAAGACGATGACTAAAAGCAACAGCAATACAGTTCTAGGATTTAGCAAGAGCTTAGACTGACAGAGGAGAGCACAGCTTGTGGCAGGTAAGGAGGCTGCTCACGCCAACTATCTGTCCCTTCCCAATTTCCTAAATATGTGAACTGCTCAGTTGGCTCCACAAATGGTCAGCTTTGCAATGCAGCATACAGAGGGAAACAGCCAGGATACAGAACCAAGGGCAGTAACGTCAGTCTTCCCAAAGGAAGCTGCCTCCTTGGCACTCACTGACCTACAGCTCTTCATGACCTGACAGGGTGATGATCATGGTAGTTTGGTGAGAAACCATAGTACAGATAAAGCTGAGTGAGAATTACCAAGGACTTGCATTTCTAGAACTCGCAGAATCCAAAAAATCAAGCGGCAAGCAGGGAATGGGAAGGGCAGAATGGGTTGCAGTGAAAAAATTAGAAAAGCTTACAAGAAAAACAAGAAGAAAAAGTATTTTGTAAGGTAAGGCAAGATATTTGCAAAAATAATTTACCTGACTGAAGACCAGAGAGTCGAGGCATATGTGCCCCTTCATGTGATTAACTCAGGTTAATCTCTCACTCGGGTTTAGTAAATACATAAGAAATGGAAATGAAATGCTGTACGTGTAAATCAAATGCCCAATATTCACATCCCTTTGAAAAGGGCTTTGTGACCTGGTGACAGAATTACTGAATTTAAATTGGCCACAACAAATAGTTGCAGTTACTCATCTGGATTCATCTCTTCCTAGAATTTGGTTTATGCTACAGAAGAGCAGGACGGTGCCTCTTCCTCCAGCAAACCAGCACACATGCTGCACAGAGCAATTTCAGTGCCAACCAGCAAAATCAAAGTGTGTGGAGTAAGCAACAAGATGCAGATCTGGGCAGCAGCAGCAGCTACACAGCTCCTGAATGGCCTTGAAGAATAAAGCTTTGTCTTCCAAGCTCCAGAGGCCAAGAGGAACTCGAGCCCCGAGAGAGCCTGTCAAGGATTACGCTCACACACACTGACCTGCCTCCACCATCACAGGAGACAGAGTAGAGATCACCTTTCGGAAGAGAAGACTCACTTTCTGTAAACCCATTTCCCACCGCAGGTTGCTTACTCTAATTAAAGTTCCATAATTGATAGATATTCAGCTCAACTATTTTTAGGTCGTCTTAAGAGCTGTTTTGTTTTTGAGTGCCTGACTAAGTGCAATACTGTGCTCCAACGAAGAATTAACAGTGGCATTAATTCATAATCCTAGAATTCCTCTGTGCATTTTGAAGGGATATGAGTCTAAGAGGATTGGCTGGCATTAATCTGATCACTCTTGGCATACATTTGCATGGCTATGGCTTTTCCACGGGAATTTGTTCTCTCTGCGTTTCCGAGTCCAACAGCTCTGTTAAACTAACCTCGAGTTTTACCTTTGGTAAAACATCATTCCTTTACACCTTCTCAGTTAAAAGGAGATTTATGTATTCTATTTCTCCAATAAAACAGCACCATTACAAAAGGAACACCTTTCAGACAGTCTGGCACTTGGCTGACTCAGAATTCTCTGCCCGAGTCTGAACTGCATCACTGCTGAGCCAGGCTGGGCTGGCTACGCTGGGCTCAGGTCACACCGTCTTTCTGAATGGCCATCAGCGTGCAAGACTGAACGAATACTGAACAGCAGGGTCAAGTTTTATTTCACTGTTTTCTTTTTACCTAGAAAAGGCAGTTGATTGTCATATCAAGTCTTTTTTTTTTTTAATTAGAGAAAGTTAATACTTTCTATTAGTATGCAACACAGGCATAACACGTAAAATTTTTAGTCTCTTTGGAGATTGTTCATAGCATATGCATCTCCACTGAGCAGACATTAAGGTGTGTATCTACAACCAGTAATTAGCAATCCTGTATCAGATCAGCCTCTGCTCTTCAGAAAAAATAAACCAACTAAGTGGGAGGTGTGGTCTAAAAAAACTGACCAGTCAAATACCCACTGTTGCAGTGCTACTCAACGTGACATTAAAATATTTCATCTTAGGAGCTTAGAAAACATACTTCTAAAATCCCAGAGTTGCCACCAGTCGCACAAAATCCAAGCTGAAAGTTTAACTGTTGACGGAACTGAAACAGTGCAGAGTGCAAGTGCCACACAACTGAGTTCCTACTACATGTCTCAAACTGTATAACATAATTTAGCTACATTTATGCTGCAGCAACTTTCAACTTGTCGATATGTAGCAATGACATCTCCTTTGACATGACACCCATTATCAGTTTCCAATCCAATTAAGCTAAAGGTTTATCACTGCAGCTGCCCTGTGTCCTTTTTTGCAGGTTTTATATTATCTGCTTTCAGGCTCTCATTGTCTCCCCAAGCTGTGACAGGAAAGGACTTAGTGGTGGGTGAGGGAACAGGCAGAACTGTGTCCTGACAGTTCTGGTGTAGTGAAGTTCAGCAAGTTATTCACCCACATCTGTGCCTTTAGTCTGGTCTACAATAATGTGTAAACAGTGTCTGCCACAGGCTGCTTTCAAAAGCATCAGCCCCTTACAAATCCAGATCTAAACTAAATAGTACAGGATCGTCTTGATTTCCAGCCTTAAGTTTCACCTTTCCAGAAAATGCAGAGCTAATAGGACACATGTATTTCCCACTATTTGCTTCCTTCATAGTATGTGTGTGGGCAAAGCACTTACTCTTCTTTGTGTTGTTGGAACATTTTAATGCTGCTGTGGGGACAGGAAACACTTCTAACATCACAAGGAAGAATTTTCACAGGAACAGAAGGTTCCTTGTGAGTCACTATATCCATAGTATTGTTCCAGCTTTAAACCAGTCAAGGTATTTGTTTCTGCAGCTCCTACTAAATGGTGTGCCAAAACCCCAGTGCTCTGATAGCCGGAGATCTTTTCATTTTAGTATCAATTACTCATATCCATTCAGATCCACCTTTCCTCACAGTAATGCTTTTTAAACTCTGAGAAAAATCTATAGATAATCTAAGACAGACATGAGGAATGGGTATCAAATATTCTTTAACTGCAAGATGTGTTGTATGCCCTTCGTCGTTACTTCAAATGAACTACTGCACTGCCTTTATAAAGTTATGCCTCTTTTTAAAGAGCATATTGATTATGTTCTCAGGTTTGCCCCTCCCCGGAAAAGATACAGACTAAAGTAAGAGTACTTCTCTTCAATCTGAAGATGTAAAGTCAATGTGAACTGAATTGCAGTCTTCAGCAAAATTTAAAAGTAAAAAGCAGTTTCAACATTGAAAAATTAACCACTGCATCTGAAGGAGTAATGTTTTTAATGTTGCTTTAAAAAGTCAGTGAATGATTTAAATGTCAAAGTAGTTTGGCAAATCTTGGACTGGCAAAATAAACAGTTCTGATGAAACTGTTCTACCTAGGAAGAAAAGTGTGAATTGGTGTCAAAAGCAGCTGGGCACACAGTCTTTGATGACTGCCACAGACACAGATCAAATTTCATGCCACTGAGAAACACAGCCTATTGGCCATGCCAATACAGGAATATGAGCACGTTATGAGTAACCTCAGCCTTAAAGCTCTTATTTCTAACCAGAGACTGGAGAAAAATCCTTCTCTTTGCATATATCCGAGTACAGATTGTACCGTGCATCTGAATTTTGTTATTCTGGAATTGCAAAGTCCCTCTAGAGCATTTACAAGTGAAGAACTCACCATCACTGAAACAGGACTAGGCCAGCCGAAGTCTAAATAATAAATGCTTTGTGGTTTTTCATTTAACTACACAGTTGTGTTAGCTATTATCTAGCAAAAAAGTAAATCCTGAAAACTCTTTGCTTAAATTGGCCTGTTAAGTAGACAGATTTTTTTTTTTTTTTTTAATCTAGTCTCCATTCATCTCAGAACAGAGGGCAAGGGTAAAAACTTACGTTCCTACAGATAAGCTCTGGAATTGCAGCCATTGACCCGGTTCTGATATGTTAGGTGTTAACACAATACACATCTCCCCTTATCACACTTTAAGCCATGCAAACATTCACTTCATTTTGAGTAAGGTAAGGAGATGCCTTGCAGTACAGTCTCCTTATTAGGAATGGGGAAGCACTGGCAACAGGTAGCAAAAACACTTATGTCCCCATAGGTGTGGCCAGACTGAATTCTTCATGTATTAGTCATGCCTTAGTAATTTCTAGGATGGTTATTTATTTCTTGAAAGATAATGATGGCCAAAAAAGTCTGTTGTCTCCCTGGCTCAAAAATTATTATATTTATTTAGCAGTAATGCTGAGTTTCAACCTGGTGGCACCTTTTCTAGTGAAATATCCTCAGAATAAGCTGGGTGACAGCCAAAAGGTACAGCAGTCCAAAGCATTACCTTCTCTTTGCTTCTTCGTACTGCAGGCGTAATCTCACTTTCTCAGCCAACTGGTTATTGCTGCTGGTAATAAACTGAGACACAAAATATAACATCAGCAACTTAGCAACCACTCCTCCTTTGATATTTCCTATTGAAACCCATGAGGTTACAAGTGACACTTGCTCTTGTCAAACTCATTTCCTAGTTAAATCACATGTTTAAGTAAAGGTTCACAGGAGAGGCTCTGTGCTGGCCTGTGAGAAATAAGATGTACCCACAGCATACCAACAGTTATGACCTTGTTGCACATGTGGACTGAAGGTTTATGAGCTCTACATGTTTGATGGCATCATAGTATCTGCATATATGCCATTGTTCTCACTTGTAACACAGTAAAGGCCAAACAACACTCTTAAGGGAAGAGTCCTCATTAGAGCTTGGCCCATATGCAGCTGCAGTTTCTTGTTTCGTAGCTTATCATTGCTATAAAAGATCTATTTGTATCACAAGGAGCTACACCTCCTGGCAAAATAAAACTTCCTTCCCTTTTATTCCCACCTGGGTTGTTCCGATAGAGACAGTGTGGGGGAAACACAGGTTGCCCTCAGAGGTGCATTAGCATGGCACAAAAAAAATGAAGGTCCCACTGAAGTTTAGACCAGGACAAGGTATGATTTCAGAGAAACCTGCCCATGCCTGGCAACTCATACTGAGGCAGTACTGCACATAGTTCAGGGGAATGTCTCCACATGCACAGGGTTCCTCGTGCATTACTCACATTTCCCGAAACGTCTGTCTGGGAGCTGACATCCAGGTACTGCCGGGGTAACAACGGGCTGGAGCTTTCCACAGACACGCTGCTGGCCCACAGGTCTGACTGGGATCCTCTGTCGTTCACAAAGCTGTCTTTTAACCTGGCTAAGCTCTAAAACCAGAAAAAGTCATGAGGTGAGCTCGCTTCTGCTCAAAGCACCTCAGCAGCTACATCACTTCAGCCTAACCACATGATTAAGATCTGACCATGTTTCCTGAGCCCACAAATGTGAGGTCAGGTCTGGCTGGGTTGCATCTCCCCCAGCCTGGAGCAGCCCACAGGCAGCAGCACCCCATCCTGCCTGGGCAGACAGGCTCTTGGCTGGGGATGGCAGGCCAAGAAGGCCACAGGGTTCATTCCTTAACAATAAACCACTCATCTCTAAGCAAGCGCTTGTTACTGTTAGTTGTATTTTATACTTCTTATTTCCAGGATCTGAAGAACTACAAGGCTGCAGTCCAACCACAACACAGAACTCGTTTATGTTAATAAAAATCTCAATTACATATCTGAAATACAAAATACTTAAATTATGTCTCAGAAAATCAATCTTACAGCAACAGTGACACAAAATACTATAAAGTCATCTTGTTTCAATACCTGAATGAGGTCTTGTTTTTCCTTCTCCCCTGATGTGATGGCCTTCTTGAGAGCTTTCATTTCACTTAAAATGGCTTGCGCCTCATCAAGTTTGTAGCCACCTTGAGTATCAGACATTTTCATGTCAATTCTGTATAGAAATTAGAAAAAACCAGTAAGCTATCATTTTATAAAGTCCAGTTAATTGAATTATTCTAGATGCATGCATCTTGACAAGAATTTTTAAGGAAAACACACTCCAAAGTATAAAAAGGACAACAGAAGGAACAAAGAACCCCATCCATCACTGCCTAAGTTACTCCACTCAGCAGTACCTTAAGCTTCAGAATTCTAATTTTAGCCATATCATCATCTCTTTGACTCCTCAGGGATGACAAAGGTGCACACAAACCCCCCCAAAGGGTATGTTTGGACAGACTGCTGCCAGCTGCCTTGTTTCTAAGCTAGAGAGGATCAGCTTAGCCATCTACAAGAATTACCTGATTTTCAGTCATAACTTCAAAAACCAGGCACAGATGTATTTGCTTGCACAACCTAAGTACAAGGCACCTCAACCTTCCCTTTCCTCAAAGGAATTCTACCACAGTTGACATTTATAATAAATATTTATTTGAAAGATGCCAGATGTCTAGTCATTCAAAGGTACGTACCTGAAACTTTTCCTCCCCTTCCACTCCACCTCAAGTTTTTCCTCAGTGCCCTAAATCAATGACTCTTATAATTAAGACAATGGGCAGTACTGTGTCATCTGTATTGAGCCATACTGAGAAAATCAGAACACCAGTTAACTGACAAGAGCCTGGCTCAAAATCTTTTTGCCATGAAGCCAGTTCTGATGTGGTAAATCACACACAGGCATTCATTTGAGACAACCACCCCCATAGCTGTGTACTGCTTTCAGCTGCCTATGCCTAAAGATACCAGCAGCAACACATTTCAGATTACGTTATTTAGGCAGCTATTTATAAATGTAGTGGGGGATGCATTACAAGCCAGAAATGTTCTGCACTGAAAATAAGATCTTGAGAACACACTTACTTCTTCAGTGTTTGAAATCCATGCTCTTTGTACTGGAGTTCTTGCTTCATGTGAGCTACTTCTCTCTTGAGTTTATTAACCTGCAGCAAAGTGTCACATTTTTAGAACGATATTTTATGTATTTAAGTACAGCACTACCCATTCAATTCAAAACTTGTTCAGTTTAGACAGTACTCTAAACAAATTTTTCAGATAATCAGCTCCCCTCAACAGCAGTAAACAGCCCTAAATGCATCCTCATCAGGACTTTATCACTAGCTAGGGCTTTATGCAGTACATGCTATTATACCAGGGAATTGATGCTCAAGGAAGTTCCAACTTCGTAAGCAGAAAAATCGAGAAAAATTCAAGAGAAACAACAATGAAACACATGTCAATTTTACTCAAAAATGTTTAAAACCTTCCCAGTCACTAAAAAAATCCTGATAAGCGCCAAGACAGGAGTTACACTCCACAAAAGCCACCTTCCAGGATACCAAACTAAAAGGCCCCACTGCACAAGTAACACAGCAGGACTATAATACATATTGTAAATCCACTGACCCTACAGCTTGCTGTTTTATATTCCTCCACAGAGGCCACACTGACCTACTTTACTTTAGTCCTTTCTTCCTCCCAAACCGAGCTCTGCATGAGAGCGCACACAGCGACTGCTGACAACCCGCACTAAGCCCAGGACAAAACAGCTGCCAGTCTCTGGAGAGAACTCGCAGCTCTCCAGTGCTGGGGCACAACGAGGAGCCAGCACATACCCCCCAGGGTATCTGTGCAGCAGGATGCACTGCCACCTGCCAAGGAAGTCTAAAGTCTAAAGGGGAAAAAAACCCCCCAACTCCTAAGATTGCAACGTTTGAAAATTTTCTCCTAGATTAAAAATAGCAACGTTAGCTCTTCCAACTGCTTTGGTATCTCCTTTCAGTATTTGCCATGAGGTCTGGAAATATCTGAAGATTACTCACGGCAAGCAAAGGTCCCTTTGTACTACTCACTCTGGATTTTGTAGTAGCAATCTCTGCTTTGAGGATCTCCGGGTCATACTTCGAACTTGACGATGAGCCAGAGAGCACTAGAACAAATAGAGCACTCAGTTTAGCAGCTTTACCTTCCTCCCCAGCACAAACCAAGACCTCCCATCACTCCTGCACACCCAGATCTCCACACACTGCTGGTGTGGGCTTTTTGCCCAGTTTGCAGATCTCACCCCTCACAGGGGGGAAAGGCAGCAGTGCAGTCACAACACTGCATTCCACTAAAAGTGTGCACTAAAGAGGCCAGAGCATGTCCTGTATCTCCAGAGTCTGGATTTGTTCCAGGTTAACACACTTAGCTCAGACTCCCAAACGCGTTCAATCCATTCAACAGTGTGGCTTCCTGCATTTCCAAAGGCATTTAACAGAACTGAAGGGACAGGCATCGCATGAAGGTTTACTTAAGTTATTTTTTCAGACTTTCTCACTGAGCAAAACAATCTGCTGAATGTTTATAAACAAAGGAAAGCAAGTAATGAGAAGAAACTGAAAAACGTGACAGCCTTGAGGACATGACCAACCATACAGTGTGTCACCCTGGATTAAATCAATGTCCCATTAGGAGCAGAACTCTCTTCTCAGCAGCGCTTAAACCCCTTCTGCCTCAGAAGGTACAGAAGCTCCCCAGGGTGCAATGTTGTTAGAGGCAGCTGTAGGCAAGGGAGGTATTTTGATCATTGCAGCCATCAGTTTATGCCCATAAAACATGGGAAAGCATTTCTAGTTCCTTCTGTTAGGTTGTGTTTTTCAAGACAGATCATATCACACCAATGCAACTCAAGTTCTTAGTGTACTGCTCTGCTGTATCAGTACTCAGGTGGAGTGCTCTTAAGTAAAGACCAAAAACTGTAAAAACCCTTGTCAAAGAAGAATCCTTCAGCTGACAGAAAACCACTTAAAATCTTTTAACATGAGGCACAGGATTAGCCAGTGTAATTGTCCACCACAGGACATAACTCCCAAGAGCGAAGCAGGGAGAGGTCAGTCCACTGCTGGGGTTAGCAAGAACACAGAGAGTCTGCAATTATGAGGATTATAAAAATATTTCTGGAATACTTGCAGGCAATAAATCCTCGTCTGGCCATTTTCCAGCTCCTAACTAGTAACAGTGAGGAGGAAATATGGCATTCTATAGATGTTTCTGCACCAACTCTTGAAGCAACAGGTATTGATGCTTCCTGTGTGACAGAGAACGTGGAGCACAAAACAATGCTCTTCACACACACAAGATGCAACCCACCACTGTTGGCTTTTACATGGCATAAAATAGAGACCCTTAGCTCCCCAAGACAGCCACTCAACTGTGGCTATACCATGAAAACCATGAAAGGGCCTGGGAATGTTGTTCAAGAAAGGCCTTCTTGCCTTGTTTCTATACTTCAAACAGGGGAATCAAGGAAAATACCATATAACTTCAGTTTTCCACACTGAGCCAATCACCAGATTTTTTCCCATTTCTTGTAGCCAATGCTGAAAACCTGCACAGACTCCAGTGACTGAGCCAGCCACAACTGTGTTCCAAACCAGTCAGCCTTTACCAAACAGGTGTTGGGCAGCTCCTGCTTTTGAGACAAACTGAGCAAATGTGGAGACTGACATGGCATAACACACCCCAGTGTTCTATCAGAGGACCAGCTCCATGCATTTTCACCGTCCTAGTGGGTTCATGACTGAGGAAGTCAGTGGTTAAGAGTTCACTAAGTACTCACAGCTGGTCTGAGAGCCCAGTTTGTGCTCCCAAACATCATGCAGCTGCCGATACTCTTGCTGGGCCAATTCAAGCCTCTGCTGTTTTACTTGATAGATCTCCTTCTGTGCAGCAATCGCCTCCTGGGCCAGGACTAGGTAGTCTTTGAGCATGTGCTCCTGCTCCCGCCGCCATTGCACTCGAGGGTCTTCTATCTGGGTGGTTTCTTAGACAGAAAACAGGAGAAAGCATGATCAATGGAAAGCAGGTTTGTTCTGCTGCCTGGACAAGCTCCACTATTTATGACGGCATTTTAAAAGAGCCCCTTGCCCCATGCCTGTAACAAAAAAGTGGAATAAAGACATTTTCCTTTTTTCGTAGGAGATGACTGTTGATTCACAATGAATTCCAATGAGCTTTGTTGAATTACTGTGTAGAACAATTGTCATACAACTCCCCAACTCCTCTCCTGCTAAAGCCACCCTGGTTCTGGCTCTTAACAACATCCACTCAAGAACATGCCCACAGAGCTCTAAGATACTGACATTGACTGTTAGACTTATCTTTATTGCAACTGCTTTATAACATTACTAATAAAATACCTTTACTATTTCACTCATAAAGAAACCCTTCAGAAAATATCATTGCCACGTGACTGCATTATACTGCATCTGACAACATGAAAGCAATTACGACTCTGCCTGTCCTCTCTGGCTGCCAAGTGGCTTTTATTAAAGAGGGGAAAGAAAACCTTCTCGCTCAGATTCCATAGGTAAGTAAAAATAAATGCTCATTAAATCACAGGATGTATTCATGAAAGCTTCTTATATGACATTATATGAACAGCATCTCAGAAGGGGAGCAAACATATCCTTCACCAAAAGCAGGCACAGCAGTAACTCACTGAAGAATACAGGAGGTGGGGTTTAAGGCAATGCAGTCATGAGCAGTTACACCACTTCCATCTCTGTTACCCCAATACAACCAACACATTGCTTTCCAGGTTTCTAATCAGGAAAACAATATAAGGTCACAGACACACAGCTAGTCCTAATACTAATGAGGCGAATTTACTGTCGGTGTTTGTCTCTGTTTTGTGAGGAAGTGTCCAAAACATTTTCCATTTCTATTTCAAGGCTATTATATGTTCTTGTTTGGAACAGGTTCCAATATTCAGTTGACCAAGTGCTCTGAACTGTCTAAACTGACATGCTTGAATAAGGATGCCTAGTTACCACATAATGAATAATTAATAAAAAGGACCTGCTTGAAACTATCAGTTTGAATCTAATCTGCATATCTTAAGAGCCTCTTTAAATATTTAGCAAAAGCTGCCAGGGTGGAAGGTATGAGCAGCTCTTAAGTGAGTCAGGCATAATACTAACACTGCAATACACAGGATGTAGGGAAGAGAACAGTCTGACAATAATCCCAGCAGCTCAACCAGAAATAAAGGATTCTACCCAAGGGGTGGACACACAGCCGTTTTCACAAGCTGTCCATGATCACGCTGAGGAGAAAATTAACAGGCTACTCCAGCAATAACTTGTTTTAACAATATCTCAAGACCCAAAAGAACACATGGCACTTCAAATTACAAAGCAAAACTTGGTTAAGCTGCAAAAGGTGATTAAAAACCCCCAGTAATGGCTTGCAGAAGCATTTCAACAAAAAGTCCTTTATAGGTCCTGCAAGCAAAAGCAACATTTCAGCTGATGTAATATTAAAGATAAGCCTGGACTTGAAAAACTGCCCCAAATAACTTGAGGAAAGAGCAGCTGCTTGTGCCACCTGTAGGTGTTGGTGCTCTCACAGGCAGCACTACAGCCTCTCTTAGAGGGAGCCAAAGAAAAGTCAGGAGGACACAGCACCTGGAAGGCTCAGAAATCCCCAGACACCTGCCTCTGTTCTTGTCCTCAGATCCCGTTTTCCAGATACCCACATTCAGGTGGAGTAACTCCCTTTAGTCCACAGTTGAATCAGAAGGAGAGACTGAGCTGTGAGTTACCCAGGATGCTGTCCCCCCATTCCCAAACACAAAGCTTCCCTGATTCCATGAATAAGGATCAGGAGCCATGACTCAGAACTCTTTAATTTCAAGCATAATAAGTATCTTGGCAAAATACCCGCAACTCTTGCAGTCTAATTCAGGACACTGGGTCATAAGTCTACCTAGACATAATCTTCAAGCTTGGCTATTTTCAGTTTTCCCTTAGACTAGCAGCCCGTTCTTCCCATAATCCCAGGAAAGGTGGTGGAAGCTGCTGCAGAGAAATTCTTCCATTATAATCAACCAGGAAGAAGGTTATAAAACTACACAATCCTGAACACCTGTGTGAGGTGGTGAAGCACTGCCACTGCCCCAAGCCCATACAGCACCTGCCAGAGGGAAGGCTCAGCAGCCAGCTCAAGGAAAGGATGCACAGTTAGGTACAGAAATGTTTTGTTTCTGTATTTTTTCTAAATATTCACCTCAAGCTCTTCAGTAATTACCCCACTAACTGTATCCCCTTGACTGCAGCTTTGGTTTTCAAACATGTAATACCAATCAATGAAAATGTTGGCCAAGGGCTCTCGACGGGTCCCAGTTACTGAGAAATGCAAAATACGTTCAAAAGTGAGATGAAAGTACTATAGAAATGCAGGCTATTACATCATTTGTTGTCTTGTGAATTTTTAATTTAATGTTGAGCTTGTCATAAATAAATGTGGTTGGTTCATGCTGGAGGAATGTAGCCTTACTATGCTTGCATCAGCATCATTTCTTTGTGCAAATCAAATTCCAATGAAGTTCTCCCACAGAGACACACTCAGGGCTATGCATTAATACTGTATTAGGAATATTTTGGCTACTCAATTCAATTTAATTGTATTTATTTTCCCTCAGAGAGGTGGTTAGAATTGTTCTCCATCTCACTTCTTTTAATGGCTCCTGGCTTTAGATTTAATTTAAGTCTGTCCTTGGGCTTGTTTCTGATAATTAGTCTGAAGCACTTATGCAGCAAGAACCAACATGGCTCCATCCCCTTCACAGCCTCTGACAGTTCCTTCCTGCCAGGGAATCTAAAGGAGACCTTGGAGAGGAAGAAGGTTTTGGACATGCTCCAGAGGATACTTCAACATAAACCACAATGATGAGCTGCTTGATTAGGCTAAGGTAAGTGGATATGTTTTGCTTTATCATGATTTGGATTAGAGCCGGCATAAGAAATAGGGTCATGAGTTTGTTTCTCTTCTTTTTAACCTTTTAGTTGAAATTCTTGTTCAAGTCTTGTAGCCTCTGACATCCCATAGAAGTTCAACTTTTTTAATGCAGTTGTTGTACTATGCAGGTGTCAGCACAGTTTGAAGGCTTCTCTGCATGTCCCTGAGTCCTGTGATGCTTGTGAGCAGCACAGACCAGGGATAACATTCTGCATTTTTAATACCCAAGGCAAGTTGCTAAAGCTTGGAAGGTGCAGACACAGCCCAGGTGAAATTGTGGCATTTCTGAAAAAGGGTGTGAAGATGAAGATACCCAAGGGAAGGGAAAAAAAACCACACCAAAAAACAAACACAACAAACTAAAAACCACCAGACTTCCACATTTTAACTTTACAAAAGACTTTGTAACTTGCTGAAAAAAACATGCTGAAGTTCTCAGTCGAAGTCCTAGAAGCACACTTTAAAAAAAAAAAAATCAAAAAAATCCCACAACTTCAAGGCACTTCTGTCTTTTAGAAGTTTTTCTCTTTGTAGGAGTTACAAGCTCCCCCAAAAGAGCCTGGGCATGGTTCTGGTGTGACATTCTGGACTGCAATTGGTGCTGTTCTGTAAAGACAAGCAAAGTCAGCAATTTATTTTGTTTATTACTTTTTCAGGGGATTTGTTGTAGCACAATCTAATACCTTATCCTAACAATATCCATAATGATATATCAAATGCTGTATTTTCTTATAATTCAAATGATCTTATAAAATTTAACTCTTTTGGTCTATCAAGCGTTCATTCTAACAAAGAGCATAGTTTGAGGACACAGAATAAAACCACCACAACCCTGAATTTGCACACATCTCAGGATATCCCAAGCTTACTTGAGAGTGTCCTCCCCAGCAAAGGCACTGCAAGCTCCGGCAGCAAAGGGAGCTTGTGCTGTCATTCACTTGATCCCTGCCAGGGGAATCCACACAAGACCTTTGCTCTGTTTCTGATGGTCTTGCCACAGGGACAAATTCCAGGCTAAGAACAAACTCCAGATCACTGCTACATAGTTGGACTCCTCAGGAGAACCAAATCTTACAGAGGTGTGTCCCTGGTATCAGCCTGAATGTGACTGCCAATTTGAGGACTGCAAACCAAAAGGTCTCAGATTCCTGTTTAGAGAGGGAAGTACCTTGTACAACAGAGAGGACAGGATTTGCTTTCACGAGCTGCAGATCTCATCTACTCTAAAACACGCTGTTAGCAACCCTGTGGTTTTATGTTCAGTATATTTTAACACAGGCACAAAACAATCACTCTGCAAAAATACAGTAACATGTCACTTACTGGTGTTGTGGTCTATGTAATAGACTCCAACCTGAGGGTCATAAGCTTCTTCCCATCCTAAGGGCAGCTCGTCACTAATGCAGTCTGCAAAGGTTAGTGGCTTAGTATACCTGAAATGCAAAACAATATTTAGCATGAATAAAAGAACACTCCCACATCTCTATTCCAAACAAGAAAACAAGTGCCACAAGGTTTCACTATCAAAACGAAAGAAAGTTGAAAACTACATTAAAGCTTTGGTTCTTATCAAATAATACTCCACCAACTCTTGCCTTCCTTCATCTGAAGTTACAGCGAGATGAATTCATTCTGACAGAGCTCCAGAGCCTTGCCCAGCTCAGCCAGTACTCGCTCCACAAAGGAACATTAAGAACTTTGCCAGAAACAATCCTTGTCTCTCAAGTGAAAGAACAAGACTGTTTGCAGGCAAGTCCTGTACCAAAAATATGTAGACAAGAAGGAGCAAGATGAGAAATGCAATTTGCATAGCATGAATAATTAAGACTGAACAATCAATAGCAAGTGCCGAGGACTGTGGGACCACTTGTCATGCAACTCCTCTCATTTGCATTGCAATATGTTCTGTTTCATTAATGACAAACTAGATTAGTTTCTCAGTATTACAAAAATGTGTAACCCACTCTGTCCAAATGAGGAAGTATTTCCACAGCACTGCTCTGATGAGTTTTGCTACCAGAGACCACATCCAGTAACAGTCTGAAGGCTTGTATGGCTAAACACAAAGCTTAGAGTACCCACTCCTTGAGTGACCCCAGAGATTTTAATCATCAAAACCATGCCCCTTTTCTCCCTTTGACTCTGAGTTAATGAGCTTCAGCTTGCACCAACAAAACTACTAACCAAGCACAGCACTGCAGGGAGGCACAAGCCAGGAAGAATTCCCCTTGCAGGTGTCTCACCTCCAGCTGCCAAAAGCACAGTATGCCACATGCCCATGGACCCATCACACAACCCCAAAGCACGTGGCATATCTGAAAAGGGGGGCTGTGACTTCATGTTGGGACTCAGGATCTGACTTTCCCTGCCTTACCTGGGCAGCCCTTTGAGCACAAAGCACAGGACACACCGTAGACCACCCCAGCCCCTCTCAGCAGGCACATGCTGAGGGGGTTACAAAGCAGCCACGGAGCTGCACCCAACTCTGCCACACACAAGCAGCATGTCACAGGGAGGCAAGGGAGCAGGAGAGCAAGTCTCCAACCCACTGGAAAAGACTGAATGGGTTTTCACATCGGAAGGTAATTCAGCAGGGCTGACAGCTCAGCAAAAGAGTTTTACTAAATTCTGAGCATAGTTCATCTGGAGACACTGAACAACCAGCTGGTAACTCCATACTAACATCTTACAGTCACTCATCAGTGTTAAGGGAATTTTAGGAAAGAAGCCTCCAACCAGAGGTTCAATATAATTGTCCCCAAATATGACCCATACATCTGGTATATGGTAAGAACAAGTTGGGAAGAGTTCTGTAAAAGTCATGTAAGACACCAAGTCCTCTACTTGGCTGCTGCTGCATTTCCCTTTCAACACATTGCCTTTGCCATAAGAAGCAGTGTTTGAATCACTATTTCCTCAGAAAAATTCAATTTAATTTAAAGCTATGCAGTGCAAAAGAACTCAGAGCTTCACAACACGGATCTGTGAAACTTTCTCAATAAAGTTTCACTGAAGGGTTTCCTTTTACAGTTGTTAATCTAGACTGTGTACCAAAAGAGTGTTTGTATAGAAAATAGAGGTTAACTGAAAATAAAATAGAATCTCAATACTTGTGATTGCTATCCCTTATCCCACACTATTCCCTGTGATCAAGCTGTTTCCTCAGCTTGAGTACCCAGCAGTCGATCAAATCAAAGATGCACAAGGGTGAAAATGCAGAGCAAGGTCAGATACAAGCCACTCTCTGAAGATAACACAGATGAAAGTGGAGTAACAAACGTGCTGGCAATTTTAAGATAAACACTAGGGTTAGCACTTTCACCCTCTCTGAAAATGGCAGCTGCTTTTGTTCAACATTAGTGGTTCATGTGGAAGTGCTAAATGCTGAACTATGGAGGACCTGCTCCCACCCCTGAGAGGGGCACAGGCATGCTGGGATCACACAGTCATAGAACACGCAGAGTTGGAAGGGACCCATCAAGATTCATGGAGTCCAACTCCTGGTCCTGCACAGCACACCCCAAAAATCCCACCATGTGCCTGAGAGCATTGTCCAAACATATTGTAAACTCTGTCAGGGTTGGTGCTTTGACCACGGCCCTGGGTAGCCTGTTCAGTGCCAGACTACCCTCTGGGGGAAGAACTTTATCCTGATATCCCACTTAAACCTCTCCCAACTCAGCTCCATGCCATTTCCTCGAGTCCTGTCACTGGTTATGAGAGTGAAGAGATCCGTACCTGCCCTTCCACTTCCCCTCAGGAGGATGTTGAAGACCCCAGTGAGGTCTGACCTCAGTCTCCTCTTCTCCAGGCTGAACAAACCAAGTGCCTTCAGCCACTCCTCACACACTTCCCTTCCAGACCCTTCCCCATCCTCATGGCCTCCTTTGGACGCTCTCTAATGTCTTGTTTTACATTATGGTGCCCCAAACTGCACACAGTACTCAAGGTGGGGCCACACCAGTGCAGAGCAGAGCGGGACAATCCCCTCCTTTGGCCAGGAGTGGGGCACACAGCCTGCCCTGCCCTGCCAGCCCGCTGTGCCACACGGGCATGGTCCCCAGGCGATCCCAAGGGCTGGGCAGGGACACTCTGCAGCCCATCCCGGGCTTTCACTGCTCTCCTGGCACCCACACTCAGGGATGCTCCCAGGGGTGCCTTCTCCTGCCAGCCCAGCAAAGCCTCAGTGTCTTCAGGAAGGTCATGCACTCGCAAAAAACAAAAGGCAACCACAATAACTGGTCTTCGCTTGTTTTCTTGAGACTTAAGAATCAAGTTGATTTCTAAAAGCTGTCTAAGGGCTGGTCTCAGCTTCACACACATCAGGAAACCCAGCATGATGACAATTCAGTGTAACTGCTGAGGACTTGGTCATAGAAATTATTTGATTGTTCTGATAAGCATGACACTGTTCTTCCATTGCACAGTATTCTGTAAGAAAAATTCAGTGAAAAAAATTTCACCTGTAGTTCATGATAAAGCTTCGATTCAACACTTACTAGATGTTATTCAGGAAAAAAGGAAAGGAAGACAAGTTAGGATTTATAAATAGAGTCAAGAGGGGCAGTGTGCCAGCTAGGCCACAGGAAGTCCAGGGGTCTTTCCCTGTGCATCATTTGATTAGGAACACTCAAAATATTGCTCTGAATTGGTAATATGACTGCTGTTTTGCTGCTTCTATAGAGGGATTTGTGAGAAGAGGTGCAATTTCATCCTGGGTGTACAGTCTCTGATATTGCAGACCAGCTCCCATTCCACCCTGCAGACTGATTAAACCACAAACCATGCCTTTCCCACGTCCCAGCTACAGTGCTCAACATTTTTGGTGAGTGACCCAAGCATCCCTCAACATGGAGCAGTAATTAAACCCATACTTAAAGTGCATTAGTTGAGGGTGTGCTACAGACACAAAACACACCTCAGTATCTTAATTACTATTACACACTGAGTGAACTTTCTGCAGTGGAATTCTGCTCAAGAATCACACCTAACACTAATATAAAACTCTTTTATTTTTGGTTAAAAACAAACAAACCGACAAACCCAAGCCCAAAGCCCAGTGTTGAGCTGCACTATCAGCCCTAGGTCTTGGGAATACTTTCATTAGAGGGAATGGCACTGTAGTGCCAAGGTTTAATACCAAATTTATAAAGCTTCTGTTCAGCTTTTGTCCAGTCCTACTTTGTTAAAAGCAGCCGAATTCCTTCTAAATGTGCTCAGGAACTGTCAGACTCAATAGGAAGCCAGGACCAAGCGACTGAAGGATGCTTATTCCTATTTTCCATATGAAATGCAATGCATGAACTACATCCAGCCAGTTCTTTCAGCTGGAGTTTCTGGAAAAGGGGAGAAAAATCAAGGCAGGATCAGACTGCTCTAGCAATGACACGAGCCAACTGGAGACGTGCCAGTTACTAGGGCTCAGAAAGAGACAATTATCTCACTTTTGAGACTCATTTTCAGCGTATCTCAAGGAGAACCCATCACCAAGCACGGACCAGGGCCATCCTCCCTGGCTAACCACAAGCTTCCAACTATCCTGTTTGCACAGAGGAGTAAATATTCATTAAAGGAGAAATCTGTCATTCAACTAGCAAACAGCACAGTAATTAGTTTTATAAGTGAGTTAGTAATTCCATTTGTTATAGACAAAATAGCTATTTCCCCAAATAACTGCACCTTCATAACCACATTACTTACTTTTCTAAGCTCTTTTCCCTTGCCATTGTGGGAAAAACTGGCACAAATCAAAGCAGCAATGCTACAATTGCAGATGAAAGAAAGACATGCAGTGTGTTGTTCAGCCAGACTTTGAATACAGCATAAAAACCAAAAGGACATTATTTCCCTGTTTTTAGATATGATTTTAGGGGTTGTTATGAAGACTAAAATAAACCAATTTTCCAGAAGGGGTCAAAAAATGAAGTGTCTCCTTAAGCACACTCACAGTGTAACATGATGGATTAAATGAGCAAAAGCAGAAGTTTCTTTCTCACAGCAAGACATGATTTTAGTTGGTGTATTATTGCTGCATAAAACAGGACTGTTCTGGCATGTGGGAAGTTAAAGCTAGGACACATCTGCAGGACTATTCCTTTGAAACATCTCCTTTACAATTCACAAAGCTTTCTGAGCTGCCTTGGAAAAGAAATCTCATCAACTCAGTCAAACCATGTTCTCATATAATAGTTCCTCTCTGTAGGTAGACTCAAAGCAGCAATCTAAAAAAATGGACCCCTTGCATCACTGTGCTTATAACTAAGGAAGAAAACCTACAAAATGGTTTGTGCATTCCTTACCCTCCTCCATTAGGGAAACCTCCAGATTCATTCATCCAGCTTTCAGACAAAAGTTCAGAAAATCCTAACTTTGACTCCTGATCTCCAGACACAAAGAGGGAACCAAATTAAAGTCTGTAGATACAGCACTTCTTATTAAACCCAAATGGGTCTAGTTAAAAGAGATGACACATTGAGACATAAGTCTGCATCTTCCAGCCACGCTCTCTTTGCTCTAACGCATCACTTAGACCAAAACTACTCTCCAAATGCTTCATCTGCTTCTAAGCAGCTGGTTGAATTTGGTGTGGAGCTCTGCAAGAGAAACTAGGCTGAGCTAGAAAAGATATTTGTAAAGCATAGCCTAACTCTGGCCTTCTAGCTACCCACAGGAACCCATGTGTTTGTCTCACAAAGACTCACCTGTATCTCACATTCATCGCACCTGTGACTGCCCTTTCCCCATTAGCTACATTTCAATCAAAGTCATTATTAGGAATATTTAGTATTTTGAAAACGAAACATCAAGTTAAATTTATCCATTTACATCATGTTTTCTTAGTTTTCAGTATGTTATTTTTGAATTTAAGTGCATTCAAGAAATTCAAATTTACTTGAACAAGTGCAAATGCTCATTAAGACACCTGGAAACCAGGTCCCCACAGCAACCACCACACACAGCAAGTCAAGGACACTATTTCAGAAACTAATCCTGATACACAGAAGTAAAACATAACAGCATCATCCAACTTCCTAACCTGAGGAGCACCTGATAGTCTTCAGGCAGAGGCAACCTGAGGGGAAAGCTCCTGCTCACCCACCAGCCATGGTGACCATAGTGAGACAATTCCATCTTTCCAAAACGTTTGCCCCCAATAGATTGTACAACTATTTGTGCAGCAAATGATGTTCAAATCCCAGTGCCACAGCAGGAAGGAGAAAGTTAGTTTCCTACCTGTATTTTCTAAGTCACAACATTTTTAAATTATAAGGGCTTCTATATTTCTTATTTTTTATCACCTTCAGTTTCTACCACAGATAAAACTGGAAGTCAATGTTATCATGTGCAAACAGTATTAAATGGAAACTTGCTCATCTCAGATTCAGAAAGCCTTTCTATATTCTTTAACTCCGCTGTTGTCAATCAAAAACCTCATTACACAGGAAACTGAAGGCAAATAATCCTTGTATAACCAGTTTTTGATTGACAGAAGGTTTGTTAAACATGCCCGTACAGAGACTCCTGATGGGACCGGGAGATGGGTGACCTGTGCCACTTACAAAGCTGGAGCTAATACTACGGGGGTAACAGAAATCAACCCTGAACTTCTTAAAACAGGAGAAGTTATTTCTGTAATTAGTGGATTTCAGTACCAATGTGTGGCCCACGGGCAGCTGTTAGTACCTATGTGCATGTACTTGGAGGTGCAGTCAGCAAACAGTGCCCTTGGGTCACGGGCATGGGAGCATTCATAAACCAACAGTGCACTGCCAAGCCTCTACACCTCACACAAACCCACTTAATCCCTATGCTTGCAGGGCTCCTCAGACCCCCTAACAAAGTAAAGCCATCTAAACAGGAGAGCCTTATTTTAATCAGTACAGATCATGTGTTCTTACATGAAATCCTTCATGACTCCCTGTGGGTGAAATGACAGACCAGGGGATTTCCTGCAGCTTGCTGTATGTACCCACAGCAGCAGCTCCCTGCATAAGGCACAAAGGTGGCACCTGGATCATCCAGAACCTTCATGTCAGCTCCTCTTAGAGCTACACCATCAGTCACCAAACCCTAAAAAGCAGCTAACCAGCTCTGTTCAGCTCTCCCCTTCCCTGCTGCATTCACAGGTACACAGCAAGCGCACGAGTCACACAGGCTATGTGGGCAAGAAGTCAAGCCAGGTAACAAAACTATGACTTGTGGCAGATACTTCCACTCATACCATTTTTCTTACAAAACCAAACAGTCTTTAAACCCAGCATTTTGTGGGAGAAGCTTGGAGTCAGCTTTTATTTTCAAAGGCTTCTACTTCTTTTTTTTTTTTTTTTTTAAACACAGCATTTCTTCATTTCTTATTTGAATATAACTCACTGCTCATTATGTACCAGGACGTGCTGCACAGACCAGAATAGGGAATGAGCTAAAAGCACCTGATTCCAGCTGTGACACTGGGGCACCTGTACACCAGATCCCCGTGGGTCTGAGTTCTGAGGAACCTGTTAATGGGCAGAGCTCCTACTGTAACTCAGAAGGCTGCTGCAAGAATCACTGCCAGGAGGCTCGACATGATGACATACAAGCTTCTTTGTTTTTAATGAGGTCATCCCATTCTCAAGACAGACCATGATTATTTTTAAACTTCAGCATAGAAAAACCTATCGCTTTGCAGACAAATTTTCTAGGGCTACAGCAATCTCCTCCTCACAAAAGCTTTTAAAAATAGACTCCTACACATTTTTTACTCAACTTGGTGATCCAGCCCTCAAACACACCAGGGCTATTCACCACTATAGTAACTACTTTCCCTGGGAGCATCTTCTCTCACTGCAGGGACAATTGCCTTTGGAGGCTGGAGGTGTGGCAGCAAAGGGGCCCTGTTTTATGATCTTGCTGGCAAAGCTTTTCTTGCCCCGTCACCACACACCTGGGCATGATGAAACACTGCCTGGGATTCCAACTGCAACCAAGGGAAAAGGTGATGAGAACAGCTCATCCCTAACAGCAGTGACACAACAGGCAGCTCTGGGCCACACGGCACCTTCAATTGCACTGAAACCTCTCCAACTGCAGTGGAGTTAAGAGGGCAGACCTACACACCAAGGGGAGCAGAAAGGAGTAACTCAGGACCACCATAAGCAGACAGGAACTATGAATGGGAATGTGCTTCCCACGTAACAAGGAGAAGCCTTTAAGAAGTGATCACAAATTTGAGAAGCTTCTTAACTATACTCCAAAGGAGTCTGATGAGAGATCAAATATGACATTTCAAGGTTTTGGAAGCCAGACATTATTCCAAGACCCACCAAGGTACAGTCATCCTAAACTTCTAGTAACTCCAACACATGTCATTTCTATGATTGTCAGTGTGTGGTCCTGGTCTTGATGCTATTGAGGATAACTGGGAACAGAATTACACCCCTTCCAGTACAAATGGGGTAAAGTCTGAGAAAACAGTGTATGTTATTGTAAACTAAACAAATTTGCTTAAACTAACAACATAAACATTATCAATAGAAATGCCTTAAAATAAAAAAACACATCCCCTTAAGCAACTCAAACTGCAGGGCTGTTTGTTTTCTCTTTGTTGTCATGATTATTGAGCATCTTCTCAACCTCCTGAAGATCCCTTTCATCTTGTATCTCCTGCCCCTCAATGCTCCATGCATTGGGTCACCTCTAGGATAAGCAAGCCCAACATCTATCTTCAGAGCTTATTTGCTAAGCTGTCATAATTTTAAACGTTTTAATTGACACAAGGACTCAGTGATGTCCCCCTACTGCTCTTTGGCCAAGCCATGAGAATAGCTTCTGTACCTTGCTATGGTGATTTTGAGTTGTGTGTAATTTACTAATTTAGACCCTTTCACTTAAGCAGGTAACACCTAAACTATTCTTTTTCTACAGAAATTAGTCACATGCAGCCCAAGTAGATTCTCCACAAAAGAGATTAAGAGACATCAAAGACATCTGAAAATCAGGAACAAGTCTGTATTTCAAGCATTCCAAACACAAAGGCACTTATACCTTTAATAGCAGTATGTTTCTACTAGTCAAACAGATTCATGGAAGCATAATTTTGTATATAATACCCAATTTATGACCCCATCAACCACAATGAGCACACCTAGCACATATCAGTCGAACAGTTAGTTACTTGCTTGTTCTATCCACTTCTGAAAAGGCTTGCGTGTTTACAAGCTCTGCTTTGCACACAGTGACAGTCTGTTTGTCCATGTATTTCTTTTCAGTACAGATCATTTACCCCTGGAAGCAAAGAATTACGAAGTTATTTGCAAGGAGAAGACCATCAAAAACCACTTACAGATTTTAGATCGTTCCCAGAGATTAACAAACTGGTTCTGCAAGCAGGAGAGAGGCAGGAGGTCAGTCATACCTTCTTAATCACTCAAATGCAAAAATTCCTGGGATAGTTCAAGGTTAAAAAGTCAGGAAATGGGAGCTGAGGCTTCTCACAACATTAACTTGCCTGCCAGCCTGTATATCCTGCATGCTTTCCTGAACTGATTAAGCAGAAAAGATATAAAAGAGTAAGGTACAACTTGATGAGAACAGTGCAACACCACTGAACTAAAAGCATGCAAGAGTTGGAATTTAACCATGTAAGTAATTAAAATGTCTTTAATTTTAAATAGCTGGAGTTGTTTAAGTATGCTTTCAGTTCCTGTAGGATAAGCAGCCTTGCCACCTGCACAGATTGACTAAGAACAAGTCAGGTCTCTCTTATTTGGAAGTTCAACTGTTCTGGAAGAAGGGGACTGGTCACTTCACAGTAAGGAATAAATTGTCTACCAAACATCCAGAGCAGTCAGACTAGTTTCTTGGCATATTTTGGAGATTATGAACTGGCAGGCTTGTCTCCATTCTTACAGCCTGCATTCCTACTTTCCTGAAGGGCTGCCTATGGTGTGGGTGGCAGCAGTTTACATTGGCAAGATGCCTCAAGATAAGGAGGTGTTTAGGACAGACTCCCCCCACAATACAGATCCTAAAGCAGGGAACCAATACCCACTGACAGGCAAAGATAAACATTTGAGATGCCAGCAAGGAGGTAAGAATTGAACAACTGCTGTACCTCAGCGTTCAGAAACACGTTATCCATGGACAGCAGCATGCAAAGATGGGCAGTGCAGCAGTGAGCACTGGGCTGAGTGTCCAGATCTCTGCGCAGGGGGACAGATTTGGGATTCACTCCACAAGAGGACTTTCAATTCATGCATGGTGATTACAAACCTTAATTCTTTGAGAAGAAATGCATTTCTCACCAACATGTTCTACCTCTACTATGAAAAAGCAGTGTGGCAGCAAATACCTCCTGCAACACTGTCAGCTCCTGTGCCCTTTATTCACATGGCATTTGGAGGGGGAAAACAGACAACTTGAGGGTGGCATCACTGGACTCATCTACCCAATGTAGGAACCAAGCATTGCTAGTATGAAAGCCTGTTTGTAAAGGGGCAAGGGAAGCACAAGAAGTTGGTTTCACATGCACATCGTTTGTATGCTGCTCCCTGTTCACCTCCTGCTGGCACCACGCTAATTGTACAGCAGCTTCAGCAGGACTGCCTGCTTGCTGTTTCTGCATTATAAACATTCTTACTGAGTGATAGAGCTGTTTGACGGTCCCAATCCCAAACAGCAACATTAGCAGGCTCTCTGGTCTGCATCCCCTGCAGAACATAGTCTAGGTAAGCAGCAGGGCATCACCACAGCTCTTTTTGCTCCTTGCCCTAAGACAGATCAGCTGCAGCCACTCAGCTTTTATGCAATGCCTAGATCAGTCCTGAAAACATTATTTTGTGGCTCTCTGATCTGACATCAGTCTGGCAGCTTGGAAATCTTGTGCAGATGGAGCTGAATCCAGCTACACAGAGGAAACTACCAAGTTGTGTGAACTCCAAAGAGGCGTCAGTGCAGTCACAGGAGTTCATGGTCCCCTTCAAAGCCAATGTAAACTCAGCAGTACCAGGCATGAACAGGAAAATTTCTGACTGCCCGCAAGAATCAGAGGAGATGCCTGGTCAAGATGAGCTTGAAGTGGACAACACAGGAGAACAAATATCCTTCTAGTTGCAAAGCAATTGTGAATTCAAGGTACAGAATATGTACTTCAGCATAAGCAGTGCCCTGCCATATCCTTCAAGAGGGGCAAACCAAAATTACTTCAGCAGGCTCAGCCTTATGAGTTAGCACTGAAGGCAGCCTTTGGAAATTAAAGTGTGGCAACTCACTTCCCATCCAAAGAGAAGAAAGTCCAGGTTGCACAGCCCTCAGCTCATGGATGCAGTGACTGCTGAAGCACTTGGAATTCACAAAATCAGCTTTACTATCTATTACTGTTGCTGTAAGTGTTGATGCAATGTCTTCTCAGTTCCTGAAAAGCCATACTGTATAAAAATAAACAGAAATGTCAGAACAAGAACAGAGATGTAAAGAGTTAGAAGGTAAGAGTATAAAATTGATAGGTTTAGTATCTTTTTCATCCAAAGTAACAAAGCTTTGATTTACCATGTAGTTAAGCCACAAAAAAAATTATGCCAAACTGCATTTATAGGCAGAACTGTACAAAGCACTAAACATAGCCCAGTATTTCACACATTGCAAGGGAGTCGATACAAATCAACAACTATTGAAGGTTGTTCATGCATCTGAGGCCAGCAAAAGTGGGATTTGCATCACCAAGTGAGTATGATTGATTTACTCTTATAAACATCATTTATTTTTAATGATCCACTATCAGTATGTTTTGCCAACAGATCAAATTTCTGTTAACATGGAAGTTATAATGCCTCTTGCTCTTGACAGTCCCCTTTCCCACCTATCTTGTGTGATTTAGAGCCCACTTGCAGTTCTTCTGTCAGCTCTGAAGTGGCACAAACAGCCGGCTGAGGACTTGCATGCCCAGAACTCAGCTCAGGAAGAACAAAAATAGTCCATGTGTAGAGAGGCACAGGTCAGGGACCGAGAAAAGGACTCTGTTTTTGGCACTGTCTACTTTCAAGACTCTGGAACTGTGTCACCACCACGAAAGTCTTCTTCAGGTTCAGGACAAACATGCATTTCACCACAGGAAAGCCAAACGTATCAGCACCACAGTGTCTTGAATCTGGGTGCTTGCAGCACCCCCTGCAACTATGAGTAAATCCCAGAAACCATGTGTCATTTTTTCAGAATTCAAGGGAGAAATCCTTGTGAAAAATTTATTTCCCAAGGCTATTTACAACTCAGATTTTATTGCAGGGAGCGCTACCTGAGGATCTCTGAACAGAAGCTTATGGATGGAATTGACATCAAATTGTTCACAGAGGATGGAAGTAGAAGGGCTCACCAAATATGTACAACCAATAAATGATATCCCAATCACAAATTATCACTGGTTGCCTCAAAAGCAAGGTGTCATTTTTAAACATAGTGTGCACATGTCAGAGTGTCGTGTTTCACCATGGGGTAACTGGCGTTTTTTTACTGTCAAGGTCTTGTGGGGAAGAGACTGCTCTATGTTGTGGCATGAGAAAATTAATCACATTTCTACCTAAAGCAGTGTATCATATTTTTTTTTAATGTCCAAATGTACAGAAGTAGGTGTATCAAAAGCTTTTTAGTTATTCCCCAGTTCAAAACATACAGCATTTCTTTCCACTAAGCAAGGACTCAGCATACATACCACTTCATCACTGCTGTTCACACTTCATGCTCTAGGCATGTGTCAGAGACACACCTTGCAAAGTCTCATTATTAATATTTAGCTACTATTTTACTTTGGTGTATGACCAAGAGTACAGGAACCTCCTTCCAAAGGAACAATCTTCCTCTTTCCAACATACTCTGGTGAAGGTGGCTAAAAACACAGACTGTTGATGTCTTTTTGGTATCTCTGTGTTGCCACTTCTCCCATACATGTGTAGTAGGTATGCAGCTCGTTCAAGCTCCTGGCTTGTAGGACAGCAGAGACCCCACTTTCAGTAGCACCATACTCATCACTCCACCTTAGAAAGTGAAGGAGGTGAATCCCAGCAAACAGGCTGCATTTCATCCCAGCTTTACAAGCTGGATAACTGCAAAGAAAAAAGCCAGAGAAGGCTAGATTTGTCTTAATCAAATATCACAGCAAACAAAGGCTGAAGTTATAGCAGGAAGGTCAGCAGGGGCATGTTCCACCTCCCTGAGCAGAAGCCACTCCATTCCACAGTACCTAAAAACAAATGCCCCAAGATCATCAGCACATATCCAAATTCCTAGCACACACCTAGATCCACTAAAACTGAAAAGGATCTGAATTTGTTAAGTGAGAAAAGGGTTTACCCAACTGCTCTAAGCTAAGCATTTAGAAAGGAATTATCTAAAAGGCACAGGCAAATGCCTGAATTCTTCCAATACAAAGCACACAGCACACAAGGGTAAGTTCATATAGCCACAAAGAAAGATGGGTTTTTATTCTATTCTTGTCAAGAGAGGGAAAAAAAAAAAAAAAAAACCACCACAAACCAATGAATTTTGAGTATCTGCTCCTGAAGCTGCAGCACAGCCTCAGCAACAAAAGTACCACAGTCAAGCTGTAACAATACTTAAGATTTCTTCAGGAATGCAGCATTTTTGATTTTAGAGCACACATTCATAGTACTGTTGGTTTATTTTTTGCACTGCAAGGGTTACTTTATCTGCACAGTGTCACTTTCCTGGGACATGCTTCAGGATTAAAAGCACAGAGAAAGCATTTGAGAAAAGGATCCATTTCTAGGAGATGCAGTTTCTTAACCTGAATTAGCATGTGACATTAAAAGTACACGAGCTAGTACAGGGGAGGAAGGGAGAGGGACTTGTGTTGGACCCACAGCACCAAGACATCAGCAACCGAGCCAGGCTAATGGTTTTTTTGCTCCCATAAAGAGCATCTCTCCCGCCTTACACTCTACACAGCTTTTCCTTGCTCCTCTTCGCAGTCCAGCAGCTCTGCTCTCCCCTTTTGCACCCTCCAAGCCCTCCCACAAACTGCCTCTGTCTGATAACACAGCAGAACAGCACCCAGACTGAGAATTCCCAGTTGGGGTTAGCAGGACTCAGAAGCCACAGCGTGCCAGGGACAGAAGAGTGTCAGGAACAGGAGCAGCACTGGGGAAAACCACAACCCCCCCCCTTTGCTGGTTGTGATGAGCTGTCTGGCTGCTCACCAGATTTCTGGGCACCAAATTCGGAGATGAGCTTTCATAATTAAAACTCGTCCTCTCGAGTGGCCCATCTTCTCCAGCTGCCAGGCTCTGCCTTGCTACTGCCTTGGTACTTACAAATGCACAAACCCCACCAGCTTTGGGGTCCCCGGGAGCCCGGCAGGGCTGTCACACTGTGCGGCCGCCCAGGAATGTGCTCGCTGACTGCACCTTTTCATCTCGATAAGGATTTTCAAGGTCATGTTCGCTCCCCCGCCGGCTCCTCCCCGGCTCCAGTGAAATCCCAAGCACGCAGCCCGGGGCCCCGGTACGTGTTCCCACCCTCCGCGTCTCCCGGACACCGGCACAACCTGCCGCATTCCTCCGCAGCAGCAAACCCCAGCCCTCCGTCTCGCCGGCAGCCCGATCCGGGGGCTCGGAGCAGCTCCCTCCCGAGCGGGCACAGCACCGCAGCGCCAGCAGCTCCCGTGCTGCAGGGCCAGGGTAGCTCTGCAGCGACGCTTGTCACCTCCGGGATTAACATTTCTGAATGATTTCAAATAAAACCGGATTCCAGTCTGGGCCAATGCCTAATCAAACTTATGGGCAAAGAGAAGGGCTTTTGGGGTAACCCACACTGTGCACGCTAAAATGCATGGCTATAGGATCTGGTGAGCCTGCACTGAAGGACACAGCGTGGGGATTGCCTTTGGGGATAGCCCCTGTCCCCACACCCCAGGGCCACCAGCCAAACCAGCCCAGCATCAGCAGCCAAGGGGGAAGAGCTGCTGCCAGCCCAGGGCTCAGGGGCATAGGCAGGGGTGATGGCACTGGGCCTGGGGAGCCCTTCTCCTCCAGGCACAGGGGATGCAGCCCCCTCCCTTAAGCCCAGCAGTCATCGCTGCATGGATACAACAAGCTTAAGGACCTGCAGTACACTCCCCACACCACATAAGATTCCTAGCTAGCTACTGGAGGATCATACATGCTGCCAGCTTACAAAGCCAGCTAATTATACAATCTGTTAAGCATGTATGCGCACACAACAGTGCTTTGAGTCATTAGAGGACGGGATTTATACTTCACTGCACGCATCTTGCTCTTTGTGAGTGCGTGCCTGGATACAGCCAAAATGAACACAAGTATCTGGAATGTCTGCAGCTCGCAGGCCAGCGCATCTGAATACAAAGCTGAGCCCTAAGAGACTCTGACTGGCTGGTGTGACCCGTGGTTGCACACATTGCTTCCCCAAAGATGTTTAAAATCCTTACTCCCTTTTTTGCCACGCTGAGCACCTGGAAGCAGACAGAGCATGGCATAATGTTTAAGCCACGTTGTGAAGCTGTAAGAGCTATGTTAGGGAGGACACAGCAGCAGTGCAGGTGATGGGTTGTGAAGACAAAGAGCTCGACATCGGAGCCAGCAGCAGTCAGTGCCTGCCATAATGTGGCTGTCCCGGATTTAATTCCGGCAGAAGGGCACTGGCAGGGACCTCTGTTCCTATGGCAGCAGCCACTCCTCGAGGGCCGAGCCCACGCCAGATGGAGATCCCTGTCCTAGGTGTCTGCCAGACAGAGAATGCTGTGGCACACCAGAGAGACTGTCTCTTCCTCACAGTCATTCTGTCTTCATTTACCAGTGCCCAGTTTTGCTGCCACTGATGTCGGGCAGATCGGCTGCAAAGGCAACAGCTCTCCCCGGAGCACCTCAGGTGATGGCTCAGACCAGGGCTCCCTTTGATGCTGCACGTGGCCAAATCATTTGAGTGCTTTTTATGTAAAAACTGAGAGCAATAGCTGTGTTTTTCATGGATTCTATGGCATTTCTGACATTTCTTATTTTTAAAAAAATTTCTTCTGCTGAGGATTTCACTTCAGCTTCACAGATCACTAAATATCCAACATGACATGCAGGTGAGTTCTAACCTCCCTCAACTGGCTTCATCCCTATAGCACGGCTATGTCCTATGGAAAACCCTATCCTAAGTGATCACATACCTGTAACTTATGCTATACTTTCCACAGGGATGTACTTGACACTGGATGTTGCATTTTTACCTTCTATGCATTGCCATTTTACCTATTATTTAACATGAACTCTAAAATAGAATGACTTTAAACATTTGGTGTATAAGGCACAGCATATTATTTCAGGGCTTTGTAACAAGTGAAGCCAAACCACCTACATTTTCACACATTTCTCTTCCCTGCAAATCAACGGAAGCAGCAGAAGGCACCAGCTCTGTAAGAGTTTCAGCTTTAACTGAGAAAATATAAGTTGGTCAAAATAAGATCTTAAAATGTAGTAGAGACCACACAAACCTGGCACAGTAGGAAATCACATCTTTCTTTGTGCCATATCAAGCCCCAGCTCCCTTTCATCTGTAACAAGGTATTTTCTCTCCCTCAGTTTTCAAGGCAGGGGATGTAGCCAGGAAAAGAAGATGGTGAGCTACATCTATGCTCTGCTCACAAAATAAACCTTCTTTGTGGAGCAACCCAGCAAACAAGTTGCAGGATCTGCAGGTGCTTTAAGGACATTTCACTCCGGAGATTTTCCTGTGGGGCCTGGAATGCCCTGAGTCACCAGTACCTTTCCCAGAAATTTAGAAAGCAAGGTTCTGAAAAACAAACTACTTCAATGCCAGTCTTCTCTGTGCACAATCCAAATCCTTTATAGCTGACATTGTTAGAAAGACATCCCTTTACCTCAGTCACATTTTCCCTTCTTTCATTTGACCAAGGAGAGGAAAAAGCTGGTGACTGTTTTCTTTTTCAGACCATGTAAAGTAGTATTTCATGCCAAGATCCCTCAGTAACACCTTGGCTCTACAGCTGTCAGGTTTTGTAGCCTTTATATATGCCAAAGGATAAGAAGCAGCAGAATGACTCAGTCTAAGTCAAAACCAGTATCTGCAGCAAGACACTTGAGGTAAAACTGAAGCATCTGGGGAGGTGGAAAGTGTTACTGGAACCAGACCTGTGTGGGTACAGACACTTCCCCTGTAAGGGAGCTCAGGGTACACACCAGGGAGAACAGCCTGCACACACTGCCTGTGCTGCTCTCCAACCAAGCTATGCCAGGCACTGTGCAAATTATCACCTGCCTGATCTGGCCTCAGCTGTAGCTTGTTTATAACCCACTGAAGCTGTTAGAATACAACCAGCACTGCAGCTCCAGGCAATTACCTAAAATATCTCAGCTATTCATTTTCATCCTTAAGTCAAAGCTATGTTTAATTGATCTGACGTTGTGCCTTACAGTACCATACACCTGGTCTTAAGCAAGCCACCATGAGAGCTTACAGGTTTAAAATTTGCTGCTTAACTGAGTGCTGCTTCACCATCAACATCTGAATGAAATGCAACTCCCATGCAGCAATTTATATTTTTTTTTAGCAAATAGTTTCACTTTGTTATCCTATTTATTCATCTCTACCCAAATGCTGATCATCTTCTGTCAGCACAGCTAAATAAATTATTACCCACAGTTAAGCTCACCTGCAAATACCAAGCTGAAATTCTCTAGCAAATAAAGTACTCTTAGTGCCCTTGTTTAGTAACTTTAATGTAATGTACAGACTGATCCAGGGAACCAATGTGCTATCAAGTTCCAAAATCAGTGATGAATCTGCAGAACTATTAAAAACACAGACCTTACAGGCAGAGGTCTTTGAATACTCTTCCTTTCCACTAATAATGTCCTTTATTTGATGTCCTTCTAATAACTGCCAAATCAATGGCATAAACAGATTCTTCTACTGTTCCAGACTAGAGAAGACAAAGGGCAGTGATGTTGCAGAGACTGCAGTGCTTGGAATGAATGAAATATGACATTGAAATTCTAACAGCATTTCAGAGGAAAATATTGAGTGTCCTGCTAGACTCCTGAGCAACCACACTCTGAGCAAGGCCACAATGCAGGTAAAATGGTGCCTCCAGTTATGCATGCAGAAGGTACAGGGAGGACATCCAGAAAGCAGCACATACCTTTTCAGGTGTCACCTTCACTGTGTCGCAGCAGATGGAATTACAGCCCACAGCGCAGCACTCAGAAAGCATCAATCTGATATTTAAGCCGTCTGCTTTGAAAGACAAACTACAAGTGACACGGCTGCCTGGCTGAACCCACACTCACCACCCGTGGTGCCAGACAAGCACAGCACAACTGCTCCGACAGCAGCTCGGGATGGAGCCGTGACTTCCAGGAGAACCACGCTGGCAGGAAGGTCACTCCCACCCAGCAGGTCACTGCTGCCACACAGTCCTTGGGCATTTCCAACTCACTGCAGCAGCTGTGCCCAAAAAAGAGGGAGCAGGTTCCTGCATGCCAGCAAGCTTGGTGAGGAGTCAGATGGGCACCTGGGCTTCAGGAATGGCCACCTCCCAGAGCAGGATGGCCCAGTCACTCCTCAGCCTGCTCCACCCCTGCCAGTGGGGCTTGTGCCACAGCCAGAACCAAGCCCTACAGAAAAGATTTTTACCTTTTCCACCAGCAAAAGTGCAAGTGGTTCCAGTGCTGTAAGCAATGGCTCACTGCATTCTTCCAAGATGGACCCAGAGGCAATCACTTATGGTTACTAAAACAGTGAAGGGGGGGGGGGGTTGGGGGGTGTCAAATTCACCTCCCATCCAGCCTCCACCTGAGCAGCGCTCATTTAAAACTTGAGATTTCTTTATAAATTTCTCTCTTCTAGTTTTCCCTCGCTAACATGTAATAGAAAATGCTGGCATAAAACCAGCTCATACAGCCTCACAGTAATTGGAAACATCACACCAGCCATTCCTCTGTGTGCACCTGAACTGCTCCATGGGTGAAGTGGCCACCATATAAAGCCAAGAAGTCGCCAACTCAGGGTTCAATTTAAGGAGAACTGTGTTTGTTTCCCTCAGTCTTGTCCCTTCTGTAAAATTACACCAATTCACATTCTTCAAGTACCAGTGCTGCATTTACATGCCCTCCTGTGACTTAGCCACCAGCTCAGACACGCTGATGCTCTGACCACGGCAGATGATACAAACTCTCAGTGCTCATTGTGAAAGCAACAACTTCTCAGCTACCTGGATACATTATTTCAAACCAACTGAAGCACAGCTTTGCGCAGCAGAGCCCCAGGCACCGAGGGGACATCACCTCTGCTATGTGCCTCCCTGATCACAGTGCTAGACAGCGACAGGGCTCTTCTCTGATCACCAAGGAGCAGGAACTACCTGTGGCTGAATGAGGAAAACAAGTAAACAGGACTAAAAGGGCAATTTGTTACACCTGTGCCAGCCAAAAAAACCCCACATGTATAGTCCTTAGTGAATTGAGTGCACAGCTCTGTCTTGTTCAGCTCAATCAAAGCCTCCCACAAGCAAGCTGTCACAAAACAGGAGTAGGAAAGCTAAATCAGACAACACAACTTTCAGAGAGAGACTAACCTCGGTGGGAAAGAACACAAGAACTCTGCTGGCTTTTCCCATCCAGTACGGGTGTACTTTACATTCTCCTAACGCAAAACTATGCACAAAGGAGAAAGAGCTCATAAAGAAGCAATTCCAAAATGGGCCATCAGGAACAGTAGGAGCGAGCGCAGTAAACAACACTCTGTGATGGTCCAGATACAAGAACAAACCACAGCTTTCCGAAAGGGTAAACAGGGAATTTATGCAGATGGAACTGAACAGGCTTAGGTCCAGCTTTAAGAACTGGGATGAACTTTGCTTCTTTAGTAATTGCCCATAGCAATACACAAACACCAGCCATCAGAGAGGTCCAGTGCTATGTGGCCACCCGTCTGCTGTGCAGGCAAAGCAGCTGGTGGATCTAGAAGGGACACAGGACTGCTAATTCCAGCTGCAAAAGGACCCCGAGGAAGGTGAGGGCAGCCGTAGAGCACAGAACACAGCCACATTCTAAGTCCCAGCCTTATCTTATCACAGTGGTATTAGAGGCATAGGCTGAGCTTTACTTTTTTCAGTAGGATGCCTCGTAGTTGCCGTCCCATTTGCAGAGTATCATTTAGAGCGATGACTGACGGCAAGACAAACCAGTTGCATCACCCCACCCTACCCAGGAACGCTGTCACTGAGCACTCACCAGCTGTAGCAACCCAAGTTGCAGGAAACAGTTATTCTATAGCAGTGGGTTTTTTTCCCCCCATTCATGATGTTAGAAAGTAGATACTTTGCCTGTAATATTTTAAGGCTTTTGAAAACCAAAAGCACTAGCAGCAGTGTATTCATATTCATCTTTTAGTGTTACATGAAGAACTGAGGCTAC
Source organism: Acropternis orthonyx (assembly GCA_035583155.1). Taxonomy (NCBI): domain Eukaryota; kingdom Metazoa; phylum Chordata; class Aves; order Passeriformes; family Rhinocryptidae; genus Acropternis; species Acropternis orthonyx. The sequence continues at coordinate 4,532,842 of JAWWEU010000029.1, forward strand.
ATCTTTTAAAGGCAATTCACTGCACTTGCACAAAGCCCACTTAATTCAGCCAGCGGCACCCCAAGCTGTTACTTATCTGCTTCCTTCCCTACCTACGGGATATAAAACTTTAGACAAAGGTATTTGACATTAAAATCGGTTGAGAAAAAACATCCTAACAAGTTTCTATGCCTATTTGCTTTTCTTAGCATGATAGGCTTTACAATATTTCTTGCAATTCCCTGCTTCTTGTTTTGTTCAAAACTTACTGATTATACTAATAAAATAATGCCCAAAGCACACCAGAAATCTTTTAATAGAGTGAAAATTAAAGTATCAGATCTATTACACCACCCAGCCTTTCCCCTCCACTGGAGGAGCATTAGAGCCTTTGGACATCTCATTTCAACAAGGAGGTTATTTAGTTCTTGAGTTTGGAGTAAAGTATTTAATCGCTAAAGGATTTGCAAATTACACATGAATATGCATGTACCACTTCTCACCATGACATAAATCCTATTGTATATTTATGAATGGATTGCTTTGCCTCCAGCTTCTACATGTATATAAACACAGGTTTTAATCTTCAATTCCTTCTTCCCTCCCTTCTTTTTAAGGGGTTGCTTAAACAAATTTGCATTTTTGGAACCTATTACCTACAGCGTATTTCTTGCCTTTTTTTTTTTTTAAACTTCATAAACCTCTTTCTCCCATCAGGCAAAATGAAATGCTTACTTTATGAAAGGTTCAAAGACCCTGTAAGCAGGGCCGTAAGAGAACTAAGCAACAGCATTATACAGACCGTGAGTGACAAAGTTGAGCCAACAATCACTGGAAAAAGAAGAGCATCAGAGTTGGGAACACAAAGGCTTGAAATGACAGGTCAAAAGCTTGCCTTCGACTGCAAAGACAGTAGTTAAGGGGAAGTAAACCCTCCATAAAGATGGAGGATGCCACATAAATAATAAAGCTGTTGTTGTAAAATCCCTAGTACTGACATAACTCATTATTCCCTGTACCTTTCAACAGGCATCTTGGCTGGTCACGAAGCAGTTGGACCAAAGCAGCATTTCAGCCTGTCTTCAACAATAAGAAAGGCAAGAGGCACTACCATGCTTCAGAGAGGCATTGCCACACATCTGCCCAGCTACCCCAGGGAAGCGATTCAAACGAAAACACCTTTAGTTGGCATTGTTAAAGTGATTTAACTCAGGTTATTTCACTGCAAGTCAATTCTGTACTAAATCTGACTGTGAAGGAACCCTTCCCAATGTGCCACATCAGAACTGTCACAAGCAGATTTCCAAGCAGAAGGATTAGGGGTGTGAATTACCACATTTTTGTTACTACACAGCAAAGCCCTAACACGGAGGAGTAAACTGCACCAGATGCCACTTTCTTTCAAGGACCTGGTGTCACTTGGCTCTGCTCAGAAGATGGGAGCAGCCTTGAGCCCCAGCCCCCATCTTGCAGACTGGGGCTCTGGCAGCAGCCACGGAGAGGTGATGGGACATGCTCTGACTCAAGAGCAAATCCTCCCAGCCCCAAATAGTCACTGTCTGGGCACAGGTCTAAACCAGGCTGTGAGCTGTGGCATGTTCAGCTCCAGTCACATATTCCTCCATTCACTGAGGGACCTTTTCCCAACAGGAAGGAAGAACCACCACAGCACCTGACTCAAAGCCCAGAGCGACCCAACCAGAAAGGGCCACCAGGCCAGCTAAGCTACTGAAGATGCAACACAACTGGTCAGAACTACCATCCAAAACTGCAAGAGCCTGTGTCTGGGAAGCAGATAGAAGATTAAGCAGGAAGCACTGTGGGGCATCAGCTACAGACTACAGGACAAAGACAGAATAAAGATGACAAAATTCAACAGAACATTTGCTTTAGGGATAAGAGTGGCATTTACAAAAGGATGTATGAAAACAAGCCTGGGTAGAGGACTCTGTATGACCAGTTCAGCTGCAAATTTGCCTTTGCAAACTGAGATTTTCAGTCATGCAACCTTTTTGCAAATGACCAAGCCAGTCTCCTTCACCACATACCCGTCCCCTTCCACCCACACATTCTTCTCCTAAAAAGAAATCTTAAACAGGGAGCGAGGAGCAGTGCCCAAGGAGTACAACAGATCATGCAAGCAAACAATATGTGCTTTAAGAAAGTATTCACACTCAGGTTATGCTTTCATTAGCATCAATCAGATACCTTCAAAATTAAGTTACTAGTAAGCCAGTTGTATGAGAAACTCACCATGCCTGCCACACAGTAGTCTATGAATAATTAACAGGTGACATATGACAAAGTATCTACTTTCATTCAAAATTGCAGACCAACTCAACTGAAAAGATACCACATTGACATGGACAGACTGGATTTAAGTTAAAAACTGGAAGCTTCCACATTCAAATTTAAACAGAAAAAAATAAAAAAGTTAGGAAGTCTCAGATACATTTCAAAGCCCTGGTGTCACAGAAAACCATGGGACACAGCAGCAGCCATGGCATTTCACTTTCCTGCATATAAACATGAAAATAAGACAGAGTAACACTCACTGAGGACTGCAACGAGATCTCTTTGCCAGGTAAATCTGTCCATGTCTCAAATATTGGAAAAATTACTTTTTGAAAAGCAGCTGTTAAACAGTTTAAAGCCTTCTGTGTATGTGTCCATGTAAGAATTAAACAGTCAGTGTCCCATTAAGGCAACAACTTGTACAACTCTGGTGATTAGACCTTGTGGTGTGAAATCCTTACTAGTCATGTAAGACAAGACAAACAGCAAGCCTGGCTTACTGCCTTGCTGGCTGACAAGCTATTTAGGTTAGCTGGATGTGGAGATGACTTCAAGGAATTCCAGAAAAATCTAAACAAGTGGGTTAACTGACAACTGACACGGAGAGAGACCAGATGTTGAGAAATGGTGAATACTGAACAGAAGAGTTTAACCTCCTTATTCTCTGCAGGGTTAACATGCACCATATCAAGTACAACTGAACATCGCCACATACGTGCTCCAACAAAAAAGTCTGTTCAAAGTCCTGATTTAATTTCAAAATGCCAAAACTCTGCAATACCAAATGCTATCCATGTTAAGAATATTTATTTTTTTTATAAACCACAATTAGACATGAAAAGCTCATCTGGAACACTATATACAGTAGAGGTCATCCTAATTTAGGTAAGCTTTCCTATTTTTCCTAAAAAATAGTTCTTTTTCATACCAAGTTCTCCCTTGAGAAAAGTTTCCATCCCTTCTATGCAGGAGTTCTATCAGAGCAACAGCAGTCAATAAAGCTGCATCATTAGCATCACTCCCCTAGTCATAGGGAGCATCTGGAAAAATCCTACAAAGAACATGGGCTGTGGCAGCAGAGACCTTCCAAAGAAGGAAGAGGGAAGGTCTCCAGCTAGCTTAGCCCTCTCTTCCCATCCAAACAGCAAAAGTCATAAGCAGCAACGAGAAGACTGAAACAAAGTCGTATCAGTTGCTGAGGAAGTGCCACCATTCTGAACAAAGGTCTGAATGAACATCAGAAGCACAACTGAAGAGCACTGCACCAATCTAAGAGCTGTCAGAGACAAGAGCAGCACCACCAACTGGGCATGGACCTTACCCTGGGGGCACTGCTGCAGTACATCTATCACATTTCCCAGACTAATGACATCAGATGCAGGAGCACAGAGCACACACTGCCTCAGAAACCTCTGCAATACCCCAGGGAACTACAGGAGCCCTGTGGAGCAGCAGCAGATAGGCTGAAGATCTCCCCTCAAGGAAAGCAGTACTGGGTGAGCAGCTTTAAAGCACCACAGAACACCCACCGGCACCACAGCAATGCAGGACACGAGAAGCCCACCCTCACCGACCTCTCTGGTCCCTGCCAGCCCAGGAAAATGGGTGCCCCCTTCCTGGGGTGCTGCTGCCTCTCCACTCCCACCCACAGCCCTCCTCCCTTGCCTTTCAGCAGCTGCACAGCAAGCCAATTCTACCAAACGAGCGTGATCAACTCCCAAAGGGGTTACCACAATCTTCTCTGAACCAGGCTGACTGACCAGCACCACCCAAGGCAGGCCACCAAGCTGAGATACCTCACAGGAAATGGGCTGGATAATATGCAGAGATGCATCACATGTGACAGGCAACTACCTTCCATTATCATCCCCACCCAAATCCCCTTTGAGATAATTTGGATAAGCAGCTCGAAAACATACTCAATCTTTCAAACAGTCCAACTATGAGACCTTCAAGTGTCCAGGATGAAGATGTCAGGACATAGCTCCTCCCGTTCATTCAGGTTTAGGTGCTGTGGTGTAGCAGGTTGCTGCCAGACAACCTGCTTAAGCCCCTCGAAGGATGTCCCACAGGATTCAGCCCATGGCCTGGAGACTGCATGGGCAAGGGGACAGCCTGCACAGCTGGGCCACCAGCATGTCTTCTGGCAGCTGCAGAGGCTCAGCTGGCATGTGACATCACAAGGTGTGCCTGGCACCAGCAAAATTAACAGCAAGCCATCCACAGTACAGCTTCACAGAGCAGTTCTGGGACTACCTACATTTTCCTGTGGTGCTCTAAGGATCCATAAGATTGTTTTAGCCACTGCTGTTCCTCTGCAGGCCATCCTCCCTGTGGTAGGGTTGTGAGGGATGAAATAGCAGAGAGCCCTCTCCTCAGCAGGGGACTGCCCTTGCTCTGAGTACAAGGCTATTAAGGCAGTTGAAAGTCACATATGAGAAATTTTCAAGCTGTTGCAGGGTCATTTAAGCAATAGTTTCACTTACATTTTAGTTCAAAATAGCTGTGTGACCACCTTACATCTCAACTCTGCATAGAGCAGATATGAATGACTGACTGCCTCTTGCAAATCAATACTGTTTATTGTGTGCTTTAAATCAATAAAGCTTTCCTCCATAGAGAACATTCTTCTAAAATAGTGATTAGGCATTTGAGGAGAACTGAACAGTTTCAGTGAACAACACCATTAGTCCTGAAACATCAGTTTGACATCTCAGCCAGAAAACACTTTGTCAGAACTAATTAATCCCCACAGCACCTCTATGAGACGCAAAAAGCAATTCATCTGCTTTTTAAATGTGTTGGGTACTTACTTTGCAGAACATCGTGGTTGGGGTGGAAGCTGTAAGTATCAGCATAAACTGAGAACAAACCAAGCCAGGAGAACCCATCCAAGAGTATGAAAAAACCAGTGAACACTGACAGCTGTAGGATTTGGCTCCTCTGCATCTTCCTGTTGCACACCAAACCTCCTGTGACTATCTGGAGAGTCTTCCAGATGTCACTTCATTGAATGAGTGGCAGTGAAAAGCAGTTATTATTCTACTGGGAGAAGTTTTGCCCACTGTTTGTTTAGCCAATTATCTATGCATGTAGCTTAAAAGGGAGGGGGGAGCAGTAACCTTAGGCTCTGTGAACAAGAACTCTGGGTTTTATTTGAGCAGCTCAAGCTAAGTCTTCATTACCACAAGCAAAGCACGTAACCTCACTAAACAGGTCTCATGAATGGCAACCAGCCAGCACAAAAAGTATTTCTCCCCAAGGAAGTGGTCAATCTGCATAGCTCTCATATGTGCATGGAGTAGCACTAGTTTACATACCTGCACCTGACTCTGCCAAGCTGCTGCCAGCCCTCTTTATTAATTTATTATTTCAGCAAACACCTGCCCTGCTGGTGCAGCACTCGAGGCCAACAGGTCCAGGCAGCCAACCCCTGCACAGGGAGACCAGCGAGGCTTTCCCAGGCCAGCTGTATGGTCTCTCCCTCTCTTTGAGAAAGGCTTGAAGTTCTCCCATACTTGGACACAACCAGGTGTCGAGTGAAGCCCAGAACACTTCAGAGCTGGCAGACAGTGGGATCAGTCTTGGTAACACTCTCAGGAATGCACTGTGGGGCGGTGACGGTGCCCGGCACACTGAGCAGAGCGCAAGGCTGGCCTTGGCAGCGTGCAGTCACCTTCAGGAGCACAGAGCAGGAGTCAATCATTTACTAACACATTCCTCCAGCAACTGAGATTAGAGCCCATCCAAAAAGGTAGAGTGGTGGGTCAGCAGCAGGACCACCCTGAGCCACCTAGCAAACATCGCTTCTTTATGTTCAAGTTATTTCATTAAATTCCTTTGGACAAGTCTTCCCATGTCTTCCAACAAATTTTCTGGCACAAGCTAGAGGAATTTAAATCAGACTCAGACATGGAAAAGTTTGCTGCAAACTCATCTTCCAGTAACTGTGTTAGCTATGAAGATGCCCTGTGAAAAACACCTTTAGAAGATGCTTTACCTCATCCTCATCTTTGGTTTCACCTGGGCTCCAAGCAAGCGAAAATCCTCTCTCCCTGTAAAAGTCAGTCAGAAATTATGGGTCAAAGCAAAGCACCTCCAGCTCTGGGAACACCTCCTGGGCTGGGCTGGCAGAGAGCCTGACCAGGTCAAATGCCTGGGGACAGTTTCACAAGTGTACCCTCAGCAGCATTCCTGGGTTGCCACCAGAGACAGCCCCACTCCCACACCTGCCGGCTCCACTCCAGCTGTGCCACCACAAGTTTCTGCACAAGCACACACACCCTGGATCAACTGTTTCTATAAAATTAACCCAGACCACAAACTAACATTTTTCAGCCAGACCTTCACTGACACAGAATTCTATCCTGGCAGCAGTAGCAGCTTAAGGCATCCCATCAGTAACAGCACTGAGCACCCGCCCCAGGTGACCAACACAGCAGCCGCCTCTCACCTGTCATACCCACGTCTTCTGGAATTTACTAGCCAATTTCCTGCCTTTCCACTGGATGGAGATCAAGATAACTACTTTGATATGAAAATACATGACCTACATAGGATGAAATTGTTGATTCTGTTGCCAAATAAGTTTCCAGTCAGTGGCAGTGTCACTGACTTTCAAGAGCTGTCAGTCTTTGAGGCAAAATTAAAGGACTGATCTTGTGACCAAGATGACCTTGCCAGAGCACAAGCTGAAGCTCAGCATACATATTTCTAAACAATATGATTTACTGAGTTTTCTTCAAAAGCAGTTCTGATCTTTTAAGACTCAGAATTCCCCAAGATGCATTAAAAACTGCTGAGCTGAACAAAGCTTCACATTTTTCATTTTTTTCACGTTTCAAAGGGAAGTAAGATAAAAATGATGCTTCTAGTAGTTCTAAAGTCAGTGCCAGCATCCTCTGTCACTACACATGTGTGCATACCACACCTTTAGCAGTGATGCCCTTGTCAAAAAGCATCACACCTGTTGTTTCCAGCCCCCCTCCCCAGTCTGAAGGGAGCTTACACAAGTGAGCACACTGAATCTGACGGCAGTCCCTGCAGTCTCGACTGATCGAGACATCCTAGACCAGGCTAGTCTGGGGAGGTCCAGGGTAAAAAAACAACCAAAATAAAGTCAGACTTTTCATAACTGAAGCAGTGTAATGGATTTCATCTCCAATTCACTTTTTCCAGTTACAGGTGCATCCTGTGTTAATTCATCTTGCAAGACACGGATGTCAGCTCCAATCTACTCTTTCCAGTTACAGGTGCATCCTGTGTTAACTCATCTTCGAAGATGCTCGATATTAATAAATTAAAACAATTTCAAGTGTCACAATAATCTTACTCGCCATCCTTGTCTCCCTATATATTAGCACTTACGTAAACCAATTACTGTGGAAAAAAAAGTAAGAACAGCACAAGTCCTACACATTAGGACACCTGTTCCCAGAGATGGCACTTAGATGACTTTGAAGACTGCATTTTAGTCACTCGCTTCTGTCCTCATGGAAAACGGCCATCAGCAGTTTCTATGGGCACACACTGAGCTGCCTGTTCTTTATAAAGTAATCAGCTATTTTAGGGAATTCAAACATGAGAAAGCAGCAGATTCACATATATATATGACAGGGTGCTTAGCTAGCTATCAGTAAAGAAAGGTAACAGCAGGCATCAAACTAGAAGCCTTCAGCTGCGTGACCTACGCTGCTGCCATTGATGAAATAAAAACCTAGGGAAGAGAAATGCTCCATCTTGGAGAATTTTTCTCTCTTCTCCTTTTCCTTACTGATTTTCATCTACATAAAAGCATGGCTCCTTTTATCCCTACTGCCTTTTATTGCCCTCCCTTCTTTTAGCCCTTTTACTTTGGAGAACTCTCACGTTTAAGGTAGCTATATTTAGCTTTATTCCAGTGATTATAGTTATTCTACAGTTAAGCAAATAATCCAAGGAGTAGATATTTTAAATTTTAGCATGATGCTCACATTTCTAAATCTTTAATACGGGAAGTTTGGAGACTAAGTGTGTGGAGCTGACTGTGGATGAAAAACTTAAAGATGCAAAGGAGACAAGACACTCTGCAGCATTTCACATGAAGCCTAGAAGGGCATGGCTGGATGACGGTGCTCTCCATATGACACGTCTGGCTTTTCTCCACTGAAGTCTTCAGGCTCAGCAGACCTGAATTTTCTTGAATAAATAGGTGGCCCTGACTACTGTGAATACACAAGATCTGCATATGACACCAGATAGATTGGTAGATATTGACCCTCAGCCTTGGCAAATCTCTTCACCAAAGCTCTACTTTGGAGGTTCAGCCTGGAAAAACCTCCATGTGGAGTAAGAAGGGAATTTAGGCTCAATTGCAGAGAATGTGGGCTTTCATTTAATGAACATATCCAACCCTTTACAGCAAAAAGAGCCCTCAAGAAACGAAGGGCCATCAACTGAGGCACTGCCACCCCAAAACTGAAAACATCTGCTGCTGTTTCGTAGCTTCACCAAACTTAAGCTAGAAGTTCTCCTATTTCACTAGCTTTCAGTCTCAACAGGAGTACAGTGACTGAGGTAAAATGAGAAGTTCAGCCAGCTCCATCTAAAACAACCTAGAAAAAACTACTTACACCACCAAACCTGTAGGAAGAATACAAGAACACAAATATCTGAGAGTGGGGCAGGTTATCGGGCATATCCAAATCCCCAGTGCAATCCTGAAATTTCTGGGTTGAAAGGCAGGGAGAAGTTAGAAAAAAAACCTTCCAAGACAGTCTGAGCGAGAGTTGAGGTTCCCAAAAACTGGTGTAAAGAGCTTGAGGGCAGCACACCACTGGATCCCAGATCCCACCTTATGTCTGATGAAAGCAGAAATCTCACTGGGGACACTGTTGTTTCAGTGTTGCTCACACTGATGTTTAAGAACAGGCAGCAGCTGGTGCTAAGGTTTTGAGACACCACTGGTATTTTCTGCCTGGCCACCAGCACAGCAGCTTCCAGAGCAGATGTACCCTCTGTGTTAAGAAAGCAACTGGGACAATTCATACAACTCATACTAATAGGTACGTACTGCTGCACACCTGAAAGACCATGCTTGGTTTTAGACTTAGGAATGAGAACTTTTTTTCCCCTGGCTCAGTAAGGTTTGATCTCCCATTATACTGTATTCAATTCCTGAATTACGTAATTTCAAACAAATCTCCAAAAAAAGTCAGCTATGAGAGCTTCCTTTTACACAAGGGAAAACACAGTAGGGTTTTGGTTTTTTTCTCCTCCACTTCTTCAGCAGAACTGCCTTCAGCTTTTAAACCTGAAATTCCTGTAAGGAGGGTACCTTGATTCTTTTCTGTTGCACCATACCGCAGGTACAGTAACAGTTAAATCACAAAATTCTTCAGATTCTTTAATTTTAGATGATTTCCCAAAATACTCTTAATATCCACAGAATTCTCAGGACTGCCTGAAGTCTGGAAAGGTACAAGGTAAAAGTGCTCTGACATGCAGTTGCTTCAGTCAAGATTGCAGGTATCTGAGCATCACTCCAGTCAGCTTTACAGGAGAGTGAGATGCCACCAGGTGCCAGTGGCTTCCTGCTGGCAAAGTCTGACAGCCCCTCTTACAGCCCACCTGCAGGACTGGTGTCAGGCATTAAGCAAGAACTGGAAAGCCACCAGCCCAACTTTTGATTTCACAGCCCAAGGCCAGCTGAGGTCCCACCTTTCACCCCCTGCCTCCCCTTCCCTGCTGTGGATCTCCCCTGTGTGCGCACAGCCAGGTCTGCTTCCCTCGCAGCCTGTTCAACCAACCAACCTCACTCAGCAGGACTACAAACCTGACACAGACTGCTGCCACAAAAACAATGGGCGAGCCCATGCCCTGAAGCTAGATGGTATCCCTGCTCATGTTTATTTCCACTAAATTAAGCTAGAATGAAAGATTTAGGGAAGGTTTAAAAACCTCTGTGTTCTATCTTTTGCCACCGGTTGCTGCACCCCGAATAAACCAATCACATATTACAAAGGTACAGTGCCACTGACAAGCAGCTGGGTTCAGAGTGAGCCCTAACACACACACATCTGCGTCCACATTCCTCAAACGTGCAGTTTTACACGTGTTACCTAATATCTTTGCTTTTCACTGGGTAACAAAGCACAGCACACAGAGCACTGTAGGAAATTCACACCCTCAGCTGCACCAGTTTTAAAGATGACTTGTAAAAGGCCAGGCTTACAAATGTCTAAACTTAAAATGCACTGATAAAGTTTAAAGCTAAGTGTGAAAATTCCACTTCACCACTGCAGGGAGCAGGCATCTTGTGACTTGAGCTGATCAGAAATCCCCCACAACCAGTGGTAATTACTAGGAAGAGAAACTTCTTTCCTGTATATCAGAACAGGATTTCAACTCATACAAGCACATCGATGGGTAAGTGTTGTGTCACACAGCCGTTCTACTAAGAGCCAATAAACTCTTCAAAACTTTGAGGATTTTCGGGGGGGGGAGTGTCCAATACAGGTTGTTTTCTCAGTAGCGCTACTGGAAGATGACTCAGATGCAAAGCTCGTCAGGGCCACGTGCATTCAGGTGTATTTCTATGTGCACAACAAATATGTCATGTGATAGGAGTTATCAGTGTGTGTTTGAATATTGTCCTGTAACAGTGGTGAGCAGGTAATGGATCTGCGACAGCACAGCACACATGGCTAAATGAGGCACCCGCTTAGTCACTTCTGTCACTCTTGAATCACTAACCAAGGGCACACAGGAATTTTTATAAGCCTGTATTAGATTTGTCACTTGTCTTCATTCTCTGTAACAAAATAAAGATGCCAGGGAAGCATTCCTAATTTAAGCTTCTATTGACTTTGATGAAGGTTAAAAAAACACCTTGAAACAACTGTGTTACTAGCCCTTCTCAACCACATTACTGAAACAGAACCCCAAGCCGAGCTCCAAACCCCCAGCTGCCAGCAGGTTACATTTGTGTACAGTACACACAAGGATTATTCCTGGAATGCAGAACACTCCTTGAAATCTTGTAAAACTGGACAATCATTCACTTCCATGCTTAACAAAAAACCCATCTAAGTAAACAGGGTGAAGGCAAAGTCCTGACATCCCACCAAGAATGGAAGCCCCTTCTGGAGCAAGGGGAAGGAAGGAATATCAGTGCAGAAATCACACTATCTGCCCCATAACAAGGCGAACGCTCCCCGTCAGATGGGGAAGCGCATGTGATTTATCAGCGACAAACTGCATATTTCACGTTGTTGGAATTTCCAGCTCACTGAGACGGATTTTTGAGTTGCTGTGTCCGGGAGCTCCAGCTAACAAAGCATTAAAGGGCAAATTTAGAAACTTCTGGTTTCAACAGCGATGCAGGAGTTGAGCTTCCTGCATGCTCAAGCCGGCTTACCATAAGTGCCTGAAGCACGGAGCTACAACATGCTAGGACAGGGCACTGCTTGGAAAATGACCCGGTCTCGAACAGCAGCCTGTATGCTGTCTTTCCCTACTTTCTCGAAGTGACTAATGCAAGGAAAGAGCCACTCAGAGCAGGCAGGAGCAAGGGGATAGCGCGGGGAAGCCGGCGGCGGAGAGGGGCGATGAGAGACACACCCTGGAGTCAGCGACCCCCGCGACGGCCAAGCCCGGTAAGGCCACGATGCGGGACGCGGCCCCGCCACAGCTCAGCGACCCCTCCTCGCCACCCCCCGCACCCCACCGAGCCCCGCCGCCCCTCCGTGACCCGAGGGGGCTCCCCTGCCAGGGCGGCGGGGCTCGGCGGGACAGCGGGGGGCGGCCGGGAGGGGAAGCCGGGCAGGGGGGCGAGGGTTCAGAGCGGCAACCACACAACTCGCTGCGCTCCCCCCATCCCTGCCCTCCCTTCCCCTCCCCTCCCGTGCAGAGGGCGGGCGCAGCTGCCCTGCCAGGCCCGCAGGTAAAGCCACGACCGTCCTGCCCAGCCCTGCCCTTCCGCGGAGCCCACCGGCACCCGGGGCAGGCACCGCCCGGGCCGGGGCACGCCGAGCCCGCCGCCCCCGCCCACCTGTCGCGGGGGTCGACCCAGCTGGTGGTGCGGCTGCCGTGGTCGATGTAATACACCTTCCCGTCGTAGTCCCGCGCCTCCTCCCAGCCCTCGGGCAGCGGCAGCTCCTTGCGCGGCATGGCCCGCGCCGCCGCCCCATGCAGCGCGCCGGGGCTGCCCCTCCCGCAGCGCAGCGCGGGCCGCGCCGGCCCAGCCGCGCAGGAGGCGCCGCCGCCGGGCAGCCTCACATGCCGGGCCCGCGCCGGGGCGGGGCGGGGCGGGGCGGAGGGACGGACCGAGGGAGGGAGGGGGCGATGCCCGCGGTCAGCGCCGGGCGCTCCGCCCGCTCACGCCTCCATTTCCTGCTCCGCTCCGCCAGTCCCGGGAGGGACCGCCCCGCCGGGGATGGACACGCCCCTCCATGGACACGGACACGCCCCTCGTGGACACGGACACGTAGCCATGGACACGGACACGCCCCCCCCCAGGAACATGCCCACGGTCACACTCCCGTGGGCACGGACACGCTCCCGGACACGCCCCATTGACATGAGCACGCCCTCTCCATGGACACGCCCCCCGCTGACACGGACACGCCCCCACGGACACAGACACGCCCCCCCGGACACGCACCATGGACATGGATACGCCCACGGACACGCCTTCTCCACGGACACGCCCCCGCGGCTCCCCAAAGCTGCGCGCCCGAGAGCGCCCCCTGCCGGCGGGGCAGGGCGGGCGCGGGTCCCGGGGGGTTCCGCGATTCGGGAATCGGGGTCAGCGCCGGGCGGGACAGCCGGGCCAGGGCCGTGGGGCAGCCGCTGTAAGCAGGGACCGCGGCTGGGGCGGCCCCATCGCGGGGGAGCACCCACGGCGGGGCCCGCAGCGGGGATGCTCGGTGCCCCGGGGGGCACGGCCGTGCAGACAGCGCGGCACAGCAGCACCTCCCCGGCTCTGCGGGCACCCTCTGGGGCCATGAGGTGGCCCTGACCACCGGGACACTGCCCTCGGGTGTGTCAGGGGATGGCTGGGATGGGCTCAGCCGGGACGGGCTCCCCACGGGAGCCATCGGAGCAGCCCGTGGGGGTGACTTTGTGCGGGTTCCACAGGGGAAGCTGGTCGCAGCTGGGTGCGTGGATACAGCCCTGAGCGTCGGGAGGCCGCGTTGTAAAAGGGCCGCAGGGCAAGCCCCAGGGACAAGCCAGGAGCTGCGGGGCGGGTGATGGGCTGGTGTACCCACCCTGCGGGCTCGGACCCCTCCCCGAGCAGGTACCTGCCCTGCAGGATGGAGGGAGCTACGAGGACGTGCCCTCCACAGGCTTCTGCCCCCGCATTTCAGTCGTTTAGGCTTGAACAGGCAGCCCATGACAAAATGTCACAATAATAAAAGCTCCTGCAAGCACACGATGGGGCCGTGAGCTGCGGCGGGGGATGTGCCCAGCGCGGCGTGAGCGGAGTTTTGTGCGAGGCAGCGCTTTCCCCCCGGGAGCAGCAGCCGACGCCGGTTTCCCACTGTCAGGGGCTGGGGAAAAGCAAGGAGTTTTGTAGAGCTGCAGCTATTGAAACAGCAGAATGGAGCAGGGAGCCCTGCCAAACGCAGGGGTGGAAAAGGAAACTGGAGGATGGGAAGAGGGGAGCCCCGACGGGCTGGAGAGGGAAAGCAAAAGTGAAAAAGACAATTAGAAATAACATCTTATTTTTGGTGCCAGATTTTGAGGGTAAGATAACTTCTTTCAGGCTTTCTGACAACCTGCTGGGAGTCAGAAGTGCTAATTCTCCGGAGGCCGAAGCAGAATGCAGCAGCAGTTGGCTGATGAAGTAAGTGGTTGAGCAGGGAAGAAAATGAAGACAAGTAAAACTGAAAGTGAAGCATTTGGAAAATAGCCTGATTTAACCCCATTTTATCTGAAGCCAGACTTGGAGGGTGCCACTAAATGTGCTGCTTATATGAACAGGACCATAAACGAGGCTTTTAAGTTAATAATAAACGAAGAATAAGGGGATAAACACTGTATCTGCCCACAACTCTAAGCGAGGCTTGTGGTTTCTTTTGGAAGGGCAGACTGGGAGCACTGGGAGCGCTGGGAGCACTGGGACACTGCCGGCGGAGTCCAGGGCGTTTCTGCGGGGCACCGGGCTGCTCCCTGCCGCGGTCATTTTCTCTTTTCTGCTTTTAATCTCCCGGATGATGGAGTTTCTCTCGTTGTTAAACACTCAGCAAAGTACTTAAGACATTTCAAAGGGAGGACTGAAACAATAGAAAATAAATTCAGCAGCAACCAATGTTTTAAAATATTACAAGAGAAGAAGTGAATAACAAAGTGATAACAAATTACTGTGTATTTTCATGGTCCTGTATTTGTGGTCTTATGTCCAAGCACAGAGATACTTCCAAAAGGCAGGTTTATTTTCAAGTGTTTCTTCATATTTTCAGAGCATGTGTAGATCATAGGGCAGAAGACTATGTAAAGAAGCTGATCAAATATCTTCTTTTCCTGATGTCATCAATTGTGTTTCTGAAGAAAGTAAGGGTGTAATTTTTTTAAGATAATTGCTTTTGAAATAAATACCTGAGAAAATATTTGCGGGTAGTTCTGACTCAAGTCGAAAGATCTTATTTTTCCACTTCTCTTTATTCATTAACTCAGAAAAACACCCCGCCATTGAACCATATGAATTTATAAATATAATCAGGAATGTGCATATGGTAACTTACTCCCTTTTACCACTTAACACTCACAACAAAAGAATTCAGTGTTATCAGAGTCTGTTTGAATGGTAAAGCAATAAACAAACAGGTGATTGTTTTCTCATGAGCAAAGAAAGGGAAGGTTTGGTTTGTAGGTAAGCTCTTAGCTATGTGAAAAGGAAGAACAGAGCAGAGGCCAAAGTCTGGAGAAACCTCTTTTTTTTTTTTGCCCTGGGGTCAACATCTCCAGCATGTCCTCCTGTGCTGCACAGCCCTGTCCCACCAGAGTCCACAATGGGCCAGGCAACAAACTGCTCAGTCACAGGAGCAGAGGTTTTCTGCTGGTGGGTTCTGTTTTGGAGAAGCTCATTCCTTGCTGCTCAGGGTTTTTTTTTCCCCAATACATTAAACAGTCTGTAATTTGTGCTTGACATTTAAAGCTCTATTCTTAACTGACTGCAAATAACAAAAAAACAAAGTCAAAAGTGACTATTGGCCTCCTAGCGAATACCTTCAGATATCTGAACTGAAATAGGTGGAAAAATGGGTTTAAATTCAATTGCCAGGAAACAATTACATTTACCCAAAATATCACATTTTGTTTAAAACCTCTGACCTTGTTCAAATTGAAACAATCATATAATTCCTGTGGAGAGCTTGCTTACCCTGCTAGAAAGCCTCTTCCCCATCCTGCCCACCCCCAAACCATATATCAATTTTTTTTTCAGTTTCCAAACAGAATTTTATTTCTATAAAATGGTCAAAACCAGGAACATATCATTGTGGAAGTAACCTGAAACCTTCCTGCTTTCAGAAACTGTTTCCAGCCTGGCAGAAAGAGCCGAGGTGCCCACGAGGCAGGGAAGAGCGCACACAACGTGCTGTACTTTCCAGCCTCAGCATGAAAGAAACTTTCTGCAAACATTGGCAAAGCCACTTCATTGTTTTCTTTCAATCTACTCCTTAAAAGACCCATTGCTGGAGGCCTTAAATAAAAAAATAGAAAAAGGGCAGCTGATATCCGCAAAGCCATCCTGTTGCTCTGGCAGGTGTTGGCTGCGCCTTGCCCGGTGTCCTGCCGGTCCTGGCACCCCTTGTTCCAGACGAAGCATCTGTCGTTCTGTTCTGTGCACAGGCAGCGTGTGTGGCTCAGGGCTCCCTCACAAGCCGTGCCGTGTAGCCAAGGTGGGATATGAAGGGTGGGGAGAGTCTCAGGTTCCTCTAGCAAAGGGATTGGATAAGACCTGTGCAGCGAGTTGGGTTTCCCAGTATCCAAGGCAGTCTGCTGGCTGGATTCCTGATGTGCTCTGCTCACAAGAGAGCTGTAAGAGGTACGTGATTAGTTTGCTTGTGAAACAAGGTGCAACAGAATCACAGACTCATTGAGGTTAGAAAACACCTTTAAGATGGTCAAGTCCCTGGCGGTGGAGCCATCACACAGCGCTGTTATGACCCAGGGTGAGATATTGCAGTATGTAGGACAGTCCCCACCCCAAGTCAGGGTTCTGTTGAGCCACAGGTCAATATTTACACCAGCAAAAATGTTCTGCCATCCCCTGCCACAGGCAAGGCTGGCTCTAACACAGCAGCATCGTTACTCCCCAAAGGCAGGAAACCCTCTGTCAGCTGAGCTCTGCCTCCGAAGAGCAGGATCCATCTGTGACAGTTCTTGTGATTCCTGGGGCTGTCAGGGCTGCCACAAACACGTCACTTGGCCATGGGTTTACTCTGTGCCGCCTTCCCGATCCTTGGCACTTTGTACACCTGCATCAAAGATCTTTATCATTCAGCAAACAAGCCTGCAGTGAGGGAATAAATTCCTAACTATGACCTTTGGGAGCTCTGAGATTTTTTTTCACCTACAAACAAAACAGGTTAGGGGGATTTTCCCCCTGAAACAGCCCTTATCTCTGTTGTTTTATTAGACCCTTGTGGGTCCACTGGAAGCACTGCAATTGTCCCTTGACATTGCTGCAAAGATCGGGCGTCTGTCTTCCCCAATGTGTGGATTTCTCTCACAATATATGCTAGGATCTGAATGTGTGTCTTCTGCATGTAATTGGGAGCTGCTTAACCTAACTGGGAGAGCACCCAAATGAAACTGGAGCAGTTCTCATAGCAGTGAGAGCCTCCAGTCCCACTGTGAGCCCCTGTGCCAATCCCCCCATACCCAGCTGTCCCCCATGGGGCATCAGCAGCTCTTGGAAGTTGCCATCCAGCTACCAACCGAGCTGCTCACGTGGGGCTGTGCTGAGGTTGTGGTGTTAGCACTGAGCTCCTCAAGATCTGCCCTTGACAGCCAGCCCTGGCACTGCGGATGGGAGTGAGGAATGGGGCCGAACAGTCACTCTCAGGTACAAAAGTTTAAAAATAAGCTTAAAATTTTCCATCAACCTGTCATAGAGAACACATAGGACAGAAAAATCAATTGGTTTGGCATCAAATGTTTTTTTCACTGGCCCATTATTTGCTCAGAAGTTAGGGAGAGCTCCTCCCACAAGCGGGTTTCCCCTGGTCATGTGTCAGCCCCCCAGCCACAGCACTCCACCTTTCTGCCCTGAAAACAGGAACTTTTGCATTACTGCCAGCATGATATGTGACTCCCAAACCAGGAGTCACCTCCAATCCTGTGTGGGTGTCCCACTGCCACAGAGTGGGGCGCTGGGGTGTGCACAGGACACACCATGGCCAGAGCTCATGCATATCCAGTGTGACAAGTGTCCTTTGCTGCACAGAAGGAGGGAACAGCCTTCCATGTGTGTGCCCATGTGCACTGATCCCCATAGAGGACCTTGAGCTGTCAAAGCACCCCAGTACATGGCCAGAAGGAGCTGTGAAGCACCACTGCAGATTGGAGCTGTACCTCTGGGGCAGCAACATGTGCCTGACCCAGGGCAAGGGGAGCAAAAGATATTTAGTTTTGCCAATGCGTGTTATGTTCCTAACCTGACAGATGGGATTTTTCTGTTGAGGCTCATTTTACGCTATGGTAGTGACAACAGGGCACTGCAGGTGGGATTTCTGTTGTGTAGCAAAGCACTGTGAAACCTCTGCCTCCTGTTAACTGTTAAGGAGCAGTTTCAGTGGCCGGGCTGGGGCAGCAGCTGCTGGCACTGAATGGTGAAGGGACAGGTGCCATCATCTCTCCAAGTGGGAAGTGGCCAGGCGAGGGAGGGATGGCAAGGCTGCTCTCCTGAGCAGACTGCTGCTCAGCAAGGTGGCAGCGGGACAGGAGCCAGGCGCCTTGGCAGTCTGTCCTGCCGCCTCTGCGATCTGTCCAGCGGCATGTCTGCGGCTGCCAAGGGCAGGAGCGGCCCAGGGAGCTGCCCTCCAAGGGGTGCCATTGCTGCTGGTGGCACGGCATGTCCTGCTTGTACCAGTGAAGGGCAAGGTGAAGGCAGAAGCAAGTTCTCCAAGGCTTTCCCTCGCATCACACCTGCCCAGCATCATGCTGTTTTGGTCAGACATGAACTTGAATTTGGCACTCAAAGGCTGGTGAGGGGGTGCTGATACCCACAGCAGGGTATTTATCCCTGTGCATTGCAGCGCTGGGAGCAAACGCTGAGTGGCTCTGGGGCAGTGCAGCAGTGATGCTGTGACTGGATGAATGTGTGACCACAGCCCTGTGGAGGCAGAGCACTGCTCCTGTCCACACACAGCAGCTCACTGCAGCAGCAGAAAAGAGACAGAAAAAACACCCCAAACAACCCCCGCTCAGTCACACTACTACATAAATCAGAGACATTAAAAAAACAACTGTTTACTTAAAGCAGCTTAGTTTCACTTAACAAGAGGCAGGACTCCAAGGACCACTTATTCCACCCATTAGTAATCCAAATGCTGCTTTGTAGCTGCTGTTCATCCCCATACCACTGAGCACAGCACTGAGCTACCTCAGCAATGTGGTTATCACCCCCCTTTCCTCTCAGGGCCCCCAGAGCACTCCTGAGAAGTCAGGGGAGGTCTGTGACCACAGGCACAGCAGCATTTGTGTCCTACCAGTGGTACAAGGGTGGCTGGTGGTCCCTGGCACACCTCAGACCAGGTACTAGTGGAAAACCAAGGTGGATCCAAGAGTCAAAGGATCTGTCAGGCTGCTCCTGGCAGGGCCTGTGGCAGGAGGTGAGGTGAGGGGTGGCCAGTGGGGCTGATGGAGGCACAAACTGCAAACCTGGCACACCCACTTCCTCAAGCAAACAGGCATGGATTTTAAATCACAGGGAATTTTGCAGTTATGTTATCCGATGTCAAATATGACCAAGTACAGAATACTTTCCCTTTAGCTGTGTCAAACCTTCAGGAGAGTAAGGGGGCTGTGCTTCCTGTGCTGGGGCAGGTTAGAGCTACTGTGGTGCCTGGTGGTGCCTGGCAGTGCCCCACAGCCCTGCTCTGTGCCCGGCAGTTTTGGTCAGTGCCCAGCTGGGAGGAGTGAAGGCTGGCACAGCTGTAGCTGGTCTGGGCTCACAGGTGGGAGCTGGGGCTCCTGATCACCCCCAGCTGGAGCTGCTCTGCCTGATTGCCGTGAGGCTCAGTGGGGCAGCGCCTCAGCTGGAGTTTGTGTGGAGAGCAGCACGGCAGAGCGAGCTCTGTGCCAACTGCCTCAGCGGGGACTTGGTGACAAAGAAAAGGCTGAGATAGTGCCTTGATTGTTCCTGGAGTGACCTGCCCTCAGCTTGCATAGGGAGAAAGTCCAGAGCAAGGAAGACTTACACTCTCTGCACCAGGATCAGGTAAGGGAGCAACAACAGGAATATGGACAAATCTCTGGGATTTGAGGGAGCTGGCTGATGGCACTGCCAGGCTGTTCTCTGCTGGCTTTGAAGTGTCATTGCAGTTTGGGGTGGTTCTGGGCAGAGTGGCTGATAAACCAGAGGGTCTTCCACCTTCCAGGGGGACGTGCTGGAGAAAGGGGCTGGTGGGAGCCTTGTGAAGGTTGGAAAAGGGAAGTTCAGAGTCCTGAACCTGGGGAGGAACAACCCCAAGCACCAGTACAAGCTGGAGGCCACCCTGCTGTAAAGGAGCTTTCCAGAAAAGGACCTGGGGGACAACAAGTTTATCCTGAGCCAGAAATATGTTTTTGTGGCAAAGCAGGTCAGCAGTATCTTGTGTTGGATTTGGCAGGGCATCACCCACAGGCTGAGGAGGTGACCCTTCCCCTCTGCTCAACACAGTGAGGCATGACTGGAGTGCTGGGTCTGGTTCTGAGTGACCTGTATAGTCTTATTGGAAAGAGTCTGGCTAAAGGCATTAAGATAATGAAAGGACTGGAGCATCTGAAACAGGAGGAGAGGCCGAGTGAGCAGAGACTGTTCAGCCTGGAAGGGAGGTAGCTCAGGGGTGATCTTACCAGAGTGTACAAGCATCTGAAGGGAGGCATATCACTGACAAGGGAGCCAGGGTTGTCTCATTTGTGCCCAGGGACAGGACAAAGGGCAAAGGCAGAAATACAGAGAATTCTGGTTAAACCTAAGAAATACTAATTTTACTCTGAGGGTGACTGAGCACTGGAACAGGTTGATGTCTCTATCCTTGAGGATACTCGTAACTCAGCTGAATATGCTCTAAACATGGGACACTCTGAAACCCAAAGAAAGGAGCTGGGGGTCAAGCGCTCCACCCACACCACCCCCTCCTTTTCAATAAGGGTCCTATGCTGTGTAAGGAAGGTGTGAAAATTCTCCTCTCAGGTGTTTTGTCCCAAGGTTTTTAATGACCTGCCTTCCCCACCTGGGCAGAGACCGAGGCACTAAGATGGGGTATTAAGACCACTACAGCCCTCAGAGGGAAACAGGAATCTGTTTATTTTCTCTAGAAAGAACTTCTGACAGCTGAAAAAGTCTGATTTATCAAGAAGAGCTTATTGAGTCACTGACCATTGCAGACCACTAAAAATTAGGTAGTTGAATTACTGATTTATGGCACTAATATTTCTTAATATTTTACTTTCATTTAATTATGGTTGCAGTTAATAGAGTTTGAGGAGCAAGAGGCATTTGACCCAGTCACAAGGCCTGTGCTCTAGCAGCACAGGCAGTGGTACAGCCCACACAGTTCTGCCGGCAGATTTTCTTTTTGTATGCAACCACCAAATTAGACTAAAGCCTGCCAGAAGCTGTCATCTAAAGATGTAAAACTTCTGTATATGCAATTTGTCCAATAGCAACGCTGCTGAGCTGCTGTAGCAGAGCACGGATAGCGTTACAGAGTACTGCCTGCCACCTTCTGTACTCATGATGGCTTAACTGCCACTTCCATTGTAAATCCTATTTGTTAGGGATTTATAAATTGGCTGCATTCATTTGCTTGTCTGAAAGTTGGCACACGGCTCTCTTCCATGGTGCTTTTACCACATTTTACTGTATTACTCGCTTTTTTTTTTCATCCTTGGCTCAGAAGCACCACAGAAGTAGCCTGACTCTAACCATTAAATCCTTCCAAGATGCTGCACAAATATTTTAATGAACAAGGAAGTGAGGGGAAGTCTAACCTGTTCCATTAGATACATGTTTTTAGGAGCAACATCCCATTCCTGCTGCAGGAAGACTGGGCAGGGCTGGTGGCACCTGCTGAGCTGGTGGGTGTGAGACATTTGCTGGGCACTGACTCTTGCCTTGGTGCAAAGCCCACATTCCCCAGGTTAGAGGTGGCTCCTGGGCTGGATGTGGCAGAAGTTGGTCAGCCCGCAGCATGCAGGGTGCTGGCAGGCAGCCCCCCAAACGGTGTGGGGGACAGGTTGGCGGGGTTGAGTCCCTGCCTTCTCTGCCAAGCTGTTTCCTTTCTGGAAATCTGACTGAATGTCTGGTTTGTGTACCCGAGCACATCCCTCTGGTGATTCCACTGCCGTGTTTGTACTTGTATTTGGTGATTGTGATGTGGAGGCTGAGCTCATGTCCAGCTGAAGTTATAACTACCAGCTTAACCCATGGGTGTGATGGGTCCAGCTGTGAGGGTGCTACAAAGCACTCTGTGATGACTGTTGTGTGGCAAAGCCTCATCTGCTTGTTAAATGCCACCTGCCCTTCCTACTAGCCCAGGTAATCACCTGCCAGGCATTGCGAACACACACAGCTCATGACCACAACTCCACAACTGCTGTGCTGGGCTAGGCAGAAGCAGGAAAGGCTTTATCAACACAGGGGAGTTGGTGCTTTGACACTGGCAATGGTATTTGTATTTCTAGGGCTCTTGGTTGTGTTCAAGCATTGCATAACACTGTGTTCATTAGAGAGAAACAGACATACAGGGTAAGGGAGAAAGAATTGTTCTGGTGTTATTGGCCTAACAAGCAGTTTTACAGCATATATATATATGTATATTGGTGCAACCAACAGCAGAGCCTTCAGAAACAGACCCTGCCCAATGGAGACACTACTAGAGCCCACACTGCTTCAGTGTTTTCTGTGGGCTGACAGTGGCTGTAAGGCTGCAAATTCTTGTTGCTAATTCAGAGGTCTACAGAGCAAAACCTCTTTTGCAGCTGTGTCAGCAACTGTTCTGTGGTGGATGCTGACCCTCTGGAGGGTGCAGCCCTCAGCACTTGGTGCCACAGAGGCAGAGGAGTGACAGTTTTTGAATGCAATGAGTAATGTTTAAACTAGGTAATCCTTGTAAATAAGAAACTTTCATGCTGCAGGCTTGTACCTGAAGAGGCTGGGAAGGAACTTTGTTGGCAGAAAAGCTTGGAGGCAGCTCAGAGGCAGACGGGTCCCCATTGCTCTTCTCTACATGGGGCTAGTAAAGCCCCATTTCCACATTCAGAATTGCTCAGGAATATGTATTCTTAATTCCTTTTTGGAGAAGAAATTAATGTTATAGAAGCCTGATAAATTCTGTATTTCCTGAAATTAAGGGCCTCGTGCTTTACGTTTGGATGGGGCAGGACTTGTAAAGCCATTTTACCTTGGTTTGTAAAGTGTGATCTCAGCTTTGAACAAACAGGTAAAACAAAAGCCACCTGAGTGTATGACTGACGTTCACTTGTGGTTCTCATGCAAGATCACCAAAAGAACATAGGACAGTAGGGATATGGTGACAGAAATTTGCCTTTTGAGTTTTGTAGGGCTGTACCCTCAAAGCTGCACGTTGAACACATTCCCATGTTTATTACTGAGGGCTTCAAAACTGTTTGAGAGACTGGTGGCAAAAGGGTCAACCTGACAGAAATTATAGCACAAAGCAGTTAATGCAAATTATTCAATGGCATTTAATCCTGATGTGATTTTCTTGGATTCTCAAGGAAGACTGATGCTTGGTTGGCAGGAAACTTGACCAGCAAACATGAAGAGCCTTGGAAGAAGGTGTTATGTTCATGGTCAGGGGAGGTGAGGGATATCTAGCTCTTCTGCTCTTAGAGCAGAGATGAACCTGGACTACATGATGACTACATCAGGGGCTTACAGAGGCAGAATGTTATTGCCACAACATTTCTGGCAGGAAACTTCTGAGAGGCTGCATTACCCAAGGGATGGGAGGTGAAAACTAGCAGTGCCAGAGCCAGGCTCCTACGCAGTTTCAGACTGGCTCTGGGCATTCTCAGAGCCCAGTGTGTGAGCTTGTGCCAGCCACTGCCCTACAGGGAGCAAAGGAAAAACGGGGTCTAAATGCTTCCTTCTCCTTATTTGTTCCCATGAGAGTGTTGTGGTTGCACTGGTCTGGCCCAGCTTTAGGAGGAGGGTCTGTGTGTGCCTTTATCTGGGGCACGCTGAGGCCCCTCAGGAAGGCTGACAGGGCGCCGTTGTGGACTGGCATGGACAAGGCAGTGCCAGGAGGCAAGGGCTGGTATCTGTGGGTGTCTCGTGGACAGAACTGTCATGGTGCAGCCAAAATGCCATGGGGTGCCACCTCAAGAGGCCCAACACCTGTGGTGGTGAGGAGCAGGGCGTTGGGCCACTTGAGATGGTACCCCATGGCATTTTGGCAATCCAGGCTTTGGCCTCAGTCAGGAAACAAAACAGGGTTGTTTGGTTTTTTTTGGTTTGTTTTTTTTTTTTTTTTGTTTTTTTTTTTTTGTTTTTTTTTTTTAAAAGCTGAAATGCAGGGTTATAAATGCCAAATTCCTTCAGTTACAGCAATCCAATGAGAAAAAGGAAACATAGTGTAATGCTGATTCTCCATCTGGTTTTAGTGTCAATCAGAAGCCTGTTCTTGGATTTCTGCTCTCTCTGCAAACAACTCAGTTTACACTCGAGTTAGTCAGGAGGGCAAACCTACATTTGTAGCTCTTGGGCTGGCCTGAGCTCGTGCACTATGCCTCCCCACAGCCAGGAGCACCTCCCATGTCCTTTCACAGCTCCCTTGGACTGTCCTGACCACAGCACTGTTGGGGACGCAGCCACAGTGCCACTGTTAAAGCCAACACTTAACTACTCCCCCTTAAGAGGAATCCAGTCTATGTGTCTTTGGCATTGCTTTAGGTTAATCCTCTATTCCATATGGAAATGTGTAGCAGGGAGGAGAGAGGACATACATGAGCTTTGAGAGGAACAGGAGGTACCAGTTTGAGGGGGGGTGAGAAAAGGGAGGAAGAGATTCCTCAAGAGAGCAGGCCATGGCCACACCAGTCCAGTCATCCCCCCCATTGTTAAGTGAAAACTCTTTAGGATGGCCTTTAACAGTGAGATGTTTTTTCCACACATGAGACAACCTAGCTCTTTTGTCATAATTACAAAACTACGGTGCTTTTCCCAATCTCTTGGATGCCACCACACAACCCTCTCAGACGCAAGAAAAATTCCATCTCAAAAAATGACCCCAGCAGATTACCAGGACAGGGCCAGGTAATCCAGAAAAACTGTGATCATGGAAAGTGTTTCCACCTTGTGATTTCATGTTTTATGCCTCCGTTTAAAAAAAAAAAAAAGTACCAATGCTTTCCTTAAGAGTTTTCACTTGTAAAGAACAGACTGATAATGTAACAGCACTTTGAGCCCATCAGCACAGAAAAACACCTGCAGGAAAGGACAACCAGGACTTCACCTGAAAATACAGCCAGACTCTTCCTTCAGAGGATGAGGAACGGGGCTGGGGGGGTTCCTGTGGGTGCACTACATGGGGTGAACACGTAGGAGTAACCCCCTGTCAGAACGGGGTGGCTCTTGTTTGCACAGCAAAAGTCAGATGTGCTTTCTGAGTGCTCCAGGTGTTACACAACACAGGCACTGAACGGCTCGGATGTAAAAATGCCCTGGAGTGAATTAATGCCCATAATCAACTCAAGCATCTCTGTCGGTATCATGAATCATTAAAAACCTCATTTGCAGCCCCAAAAGCAACACTGTTCTCGAAATTAAGTAGAGCTCCCTCGCTACATACTTAAATGAGATGAAAGTGGCAGGGCCCTGGTTGATGGATGGCTCCCTTTTATCATCACCAGGAGTGACTGTTTGCTTAGGAGAGAGTCTTTGATCTTACCTCCCATTTTTAAATGTGGTAGAAATAAGCAATGTCCCAAAGAAAACAGATTTCGTGGAGACTTCCTGGCTCACAGCACAGCTTTCCATGTTCCATTTAATATTATCTTTCTACATTTTCAAACTGTTTGGAGGTTACTTTAGTGCAATTAAACTAATTCCGGGATTGAAATGTGGCAGTTTGAGGGTTGGTAGTTGTGACGTGTAGAAAGGGAATTTCTAAAGCATTTACCAGTTTTCTCCTGTGTCCTAAGCAGTTTTGGGTTATGCCTACATAGGACTTTGCCTGTCCAGAGATGAAAGGACCAGCTCTCTGCAGAATCCATGAAGCAATAAGCAGTAATTTCCATATATAAGATGCTGCGTGAATTAGATGACAGCCAGACATGAATCACTTTTACAAGGTTTTTGCAATGGAAGACAAGTAATTCACAGGAGTTTTAGAGACTTTATTTATGTATAAACAATTTAAACACTTTGCCATAAATTATCTTTGCCTGTCTCTAGTCTTTGCTTAGCAGCAAATTAAAATTAATATAAAAACTCAATGAACAATTCATACATGTATATTACAAAAAAGTTCTTGTACCAAAGTTCTTATTAGACTTTTTTTTTCTTTTTTTTTTTTTTAAGCGGTGACCGTAATGTGATTGTCTCAGTTTCTCGACCAAACAAACACACTAATAATTTTTAAATCTGAAACAGTGATTGTGCCTTCTGGCTGATGTATGTACAGGGTGATCTGACGTGGTGCCCATTTGCAATAGTGTAACACAATGCCCACAGCTCTACTGGAACTGATACCAACAAACTACTGAATCTAAACAGACTACACCCTGTAACTGTGTTATACTGTCCACAATGGAAATCTTCAAAGACAAACAGAGTATGAAATTTATCTGTAGTGATTTATAGCCACCATTTTGAATGTAACTTTACACTCTGCCCTCTTTGAATAAGTTAAGCTTCAGGCCAGACAAGTGGAAGGTCAGAGTGCAAGTGTGGTTTTGTTACTTTTAAATATATTTTCCTTTCCTATTTCCAGTGCGCTCTCACTTGCATTCCATTTGTCCTCCAGTTGCTACACACAAATCACCCCAAAGTCATGTTTTAAATGCACCTGTATTTTGTTTTAAATGAAAACCTCTTGGATATTTATCAAACAAGCAGTCTGAATCATCTGTGTTTCATCAGCTGGTTAGTGAAAGTGGCCCACTTGGATTTCTTAGTTTGCTCACGTGTGAATGGAGTGAGGTAATACAATACGAGGCCTTCTTTTTGTTTTTCTTTAGACCCAGAACAAGTGGGTAATATTTCAGGGGTACTTTTTAATTTGTACGGTTAGAGTTTTCAGTCTGGCTTTAGTCCACTTCAGGATGTGGTTTTTAATCCCTTGAACAGTAGCATTTAGCTCAAAAAATATGAGCTTTTTTGCCACTTACTATCCCAGAGTAGCTCAGCCTAGTGCCCCCATTTAGGTCTTCATCTCCTTAGGAGAGGAGATAACAGTTGTGACTACTGATTCATCCAGCAAAGGATGACAGCAGGTTAATTTGTTACCTCTTTCCCATTTCATTCTGTCTTAAAAACTGGATGTTGCTGCTACTGTCTGCTAGCTCTGGGTACTGCTCCACGGGCAGGACATAATATCCCTCGTAACCTTGAACCCTTCCCGTGTTCAGCAGCTGCTGCCTCTCTCCGTCTGTCCATACCCGGCTGCCCTCTCGGCCGTCCCGCGCCTTCTGCTGCTCCTTGGCCCAGGCTGAGCCCAGGGCTCGCTGCCGAGCCTGGTCCAACACTCGCGCCTTCTCCTCGTCCAGCGTCTCCGGGGTCAGTCCGTAGCGGATGTTGATCAGCAGGGTGGAATACTGAAACTCAATATTGGTAAACCTTCGAGTCCTGCCGCTGACAAGGAGCGTGGGCTGGGAGACGGTGACGTTGACGCCGCTGTCCAGGACCTTCCTCCCGCTGGTCATGGCCAGGGTGACGAGGTCGCTGTCGGCCGAGCCGATCTTCACGAAGTAGTGGGTGTCCTTCCCCTCGATGCTGTAGTGCATTTTCTCCAGGTAGTGAGCGCTGTTGAGGACAGAGGCGATTTTCCTGCTGTCGTCGGTGGCTATGCTGGAAACGCCCGTGGTCACACGGCCCTCCTTCACGGCAAACATGATTCCCTTCCCGATGATGGGAGTGGTCGTCGCGAACCAGTGACCTGCTTTTTCTCTAATACTGGCATGTAATCTTTTGGATATGACCTGTCCCTCAAGAGCCATGAAAGCCTGGTTGTGTCTTTCTGTCGTCTGCTGCACTCCTGTAATGAGCTGGGGAAAGCAAAACAAAAGGAAAACAAAAAAACAGCAAAGAAGATACACATCTGAACGTACTCATTTCGGAGACTTTATAATGATCTTTGCTTTGCTTTTTTAAAGGAAAGCTATGCAGTGAAAAATTCTACTCTACGGAAAGACCACCCGCAGTTAGCCATCCTGTTCAGAATCAGGTAAGTACTCATTCAGCAAATTATTTTGCCATCTGTAATACCAAACAAAATAGTCCTTATCACCCTTCGTAACATGTTTGTACCACATGTTGCAGTTCTGGCAAATTATATAATATGCAGTATAAGAAAAGACCCAAGTCTAGAGCAATTTGAAAAAAAGCGCTGAAAAACAGAATCAATGTATTAAAAGGTGGCATTTAACTTCTGGACATTTTTGTCCAGAGATTTCAACTAGTATATATAACTAAAATGTTTATGAATGTAAGCTTTTTTGAAAATAGATTAGATTTGGGCTCAAAAGTAATTCCTGAAGAGGGGATTTAGACTCTCAAATGACTTAGAAGCCTGTGAAAGTGGTATGTTTATGTTCATATGATCATTTCTATTGCATTACTGAAAAGATGAAGTAAGCCTAGCAAAGACTAAGTCTGGAATTGGCCTAGTACTCTTCTAAAGTTTATTAAACGGGTTGTCATTTATTACAAAGGTCAAAAACATGTACCACTGTCTACCCTTAACCTGAGAAGTAAGTACAAACACTGTAAGTGAAGTTAACTGGAGTAGCAAATCAAAGCCTCTAGGTCGGAAAATGACAAAAAAGGGTAAGAAATCCCCTTATAGGGTGAGAAATAGACCCTTTTTTTACCAGTACAAGCACCAACCTAAGTTTAGTGCAACACGTTATTAGGATGGTTTTACTAAAGGTACAACAGATGATAAATTACCCTGACAAAGTCTCCCTTTGCCATTGCTAATCAAGTTAATCGAGTTACAACTTGTTAATCAAGGAATAACTCAATAAAAGACAAACTAATGACATTGTAATTATGATAACAATGAAGGCTGGCAAGAAAGGCATATGTTCATTAGTATAAAATCTAGCTATACTCACTTTATTTTACACTGAATTAAATACTTGGCCTTCTGCTGTAACTACAGAAGAGCCAGCCATTCTATCCATAGAGCAGGGCAAATTTATCAAAAAAGGTAATTTCATATTTCTGCCTACCTGTCCATTTTCACATGCTTGACTCTCAGACAGCTCGTATGGTGGTGACACAAAGTACATTTTTGCTCTAGGGAAACCAGGAATAATGTTGCTAAGCTGAAATCCAAACATCACCAACCAGCTTTTGACATCTAAAAATCAAAAGAAAGCAGGCAAGTGAGAAACAAATCTGTGTAACAAATAGAGGAAAGAAAAAATATTAAGAAATCCATCCTTGACATCCTTAATTTCAAGTAGCAGCTGAAGTCACAATTAATATTACAGTGTGGAACTTCACAGAATTGTAGCAATCTACCATGAAGAGGCACAGGAAATATTGCTTTAAATTTACCCTGAATACTTCAGTCAGGGATATACCACCTCTTTTGTTCCTTTTCTGTTATAGCACATGGATTATCCAAACATTTTATGGTGTGCGATACTTGTTCCATCTCTGACACCTTCTGATGTGGCTACTGTGACCTATAGCTGTATTGTAAAATGATATTTTATTAGGTTAACACTTGGAAAACATCTGCAAAGTCCTTTGGGGAAACACACGGCTTCTCTTCTATGTCCCAGTTCTATCAGCTGTCATCGGGTCTCAGGAGGCTCCATTAAAAGCGGTGAGAAGCTAGACTTGTAAATCAGATGTCTAAATTTAGGCACCAAGAATATCCTTCCCCATCCCTCCAGGGAAAGCAGGAGCTGCATGGGAGGGTTACAGCTCAGCTCTGAGGGTGAGCTTTGGCAAGTTCCAGCTGTGGGTTCAACCAGGAAAACCGCCTTAAGGTCTACCTGAAAAAGCTAAGGAACTAAATTAGTAACAGTAATTCTCCCCTCAGCAGGTATTAAGAACTAATGATGTATTTTAGTTATGCAAATGATCTTCTTAACAAAAAAGAAGAGAGTCCATGACCCCATTTTACATTCCTGTTTCCTGATTCATGACCATTTTTGTTTAAAAATCTTTCCTGTCTTTCCCAGTGGCCATCTCCCCTCGCTGCCCCACACTGGCTCCTGATGCTGCTGTTGCAGCTTCTTCCTGTGAGCTGAGCTGTTGCAAAGCCTGTTCTCCCCAAAAGTCTTCTTTTCTTAGCCATTCTGACTCTAACATAAGTAGTCAAATAGTCTGCCTCTACAAAGCTCTCTACATCTATCTCCCATCACACTGCCCCCTGTATTTTTCCTGCCCCTTTAGACAGCACAGGGTTACTGCTCATTTTAAGGCTTCACTTTATTTTATAGTTAAATGGTATATCCCAAATAATTCACTTCAGCTGCCCTAGTTGCACAAAACCCAGAAGAGGACCTATATACAAAGTAGTCATTAATTTGCTTAGCTAATGTGCTTTGCAGCACTGCACTTGCTGCAGGAATTCCTTTTCAGCAAAACCTGTGAATAAAGCAGTGTCAGGGGTTAACAGTAAGAATAGACAGGCGGCGAGATGTTTTTGGGTTTGTTTTGTTCTCTGCTTTTTTTTTTTTTTTTTTAAACTATGACAACAAAGGTGCCCCCATCATCACTTCTTGTGCAAGATAATCTGTTTAGTCCACACAACAACAAATAGTTCCTTCACTGATGAAATATTTTTACTGACTACAAGTTGTGTGTTGTCCCAAAATGCAATTTATCTTTCTAGATCTCCTCCAGTGGATGGATAAATTAAATGAATGCAATTTCAGAATGTAGCAAAATGCAGTAAGATAATGCTGAAGATCTAAATCAAACAGTGGTGGATGAAAATAGGAATTTTATTGTATTTAGGACAATGGAATTTGATCCCAAGGTAATTTCAGTCACACTCTCAGATCCAAATGGCACTATCTCCAAATTGCAGACTAGCTCCAGTGGGATCTGTGGTGTGTTACACCTATTAGGTCACAATGTACTAATGAAACTTGTTATGATTTTCTTTGAGGGAATTGCACACATTTTTTGAAATTCAAATTACTGCTAAAATTAAGATTGCTCCATTTTAAAAATGGTATCACTGCTCTAATTATTGTATACTGCATATTCAATTCTGAAAAAAGAGCTTTTCCTGAAGACATATTAATTACCTTTCCTTTTAGAAACTGCCAGCAGCTAGTTCAAGTACTGTGTGATGTTACTAAGTGAAAAATTATTCCTAATTAAGAAAGGGTTACAAGTTTTACCCAGTTCTAACATATGTGATCAAAACTACTTTTGTTTCTCAACTCTACACATTCCATAACATTTCTTAGTCTTTCAGGATGAAATAATTTAAAAAAAACATCAAGGCTTTTGTTTTAATGGCTAAAGACTGTTTGCATATTAAAAGTTAAATGGTAAAAAGAGGTTTAATTAAATCCATTCTGCGTGCTAATTCATAATGTGCCCATGGGCTCAGTCAGTAGTTAATTTTGAAAGTAGCCCTGAAAGGAAGAGATCTGAGAAGTTCTGGTTTGTGATTCTGAACGAACCTGCCAGTAATTCCTGTAGGTGACTTCACTTTTCTTGATACAGAATTAGAATGAACACATCTTCATATAGTTCAATAGGAAGAGCACTAGGGCTGCACTGAAACCTAATATTAATTTAGTATTATTAATATTATTATTTTTTCCCCTCCATAATTCATCGGGGCTTCTTACTCAGTGCTCTTCATTCAGGGAAAAGCAGTACCAAAGGATCAGAATTAGCCAGCCCTTTTCACAGCACAACACAGCCCACACTTGATGAGAGGATTCAGCACAGGGCTAGTGAGGAGCAGTCAGATTTTTTTTATCCCAAATCAGCTTCCAAACTGTAGTGTTATTTAATATAAATGTGGTGAAGTCTCACCTGTTACATAATTCTTTAGATCCAGTTCATTGCTGAGAGGGTTGTTACTCTTGAACATGTACAGATTGAAAGGAGCGGGTTCCTTGCCAATTTTTTTCCACATGGTGTAATCAGGAGATGTCCAGCGTCCAGCCAGGACATCATAGTCCCTTTGGGTGAAATGCACAAGTTTGGTTAAAGGATCGTAGAGCCCTCCATGGAACCCAATGACCAGCTGGAAATCCGGGTTAGAGTCGTAATAAATCTCCCCGTAGGCCGTGTACTGAAGCTGTTTGATCATGAGGCCATTGATGCTGAACACGGCTAATGGAGTGCCCGTGTTATCAGAGGCCACATAATACTCCTCCCCGCTGCTACTCTCCATGGCAAAGAGGTGGCCTTGCAGATCGTAGTACAAAGAGGTAATTTCGGAATTGGAATGATTGTAGACATGAGTTACCCTTGTTGGATTGTGAAGATCAGCATAAAAGTACTGTAGATGATGCCCCAGGTTGGTCTTACAGGAAGCCCTTCGGCCCAGCCCATCGTAGCGGTACTGAACACTCCACCCACTGGCTTTGTTGTAAGCTCTTGTCAGGAGTCCTTTGGAGTTGTACTCGAACACGTCCGCGCCCCGCTGCCACAGGAACCCGTCGTCGTCGATCTTGTAGGGGATGTCGCCCAAGCGCGTGATCCTGTCTCTCAGGTCGTAGCGCAGCGGCATCAGCCGCACGCTGTTCCCAGGGTTCAGGAGGTGCAGGTTCCCATTCAGGTCGTAGCTGTAGCGCCAGGTGGGCCTGTCATTCACTGCCACGCTTTGCAGTTGCCCATCTCCATCGTAGTCATAGGTGTACTTGGTCGTGTTGGCATAGGGACCGAGCTTCAGCTCCCTCTTGGTCACCCTTCCCATGCTGTCGTACTGCACAGTCATCCAGTACATCAGCGACCGGAACATTTCATACTGAACCTCTTTAATCCGCCCATGGGTATCAAAGTGCTTACTCAGTGTCATAACTGCTGTGGTGATAATTTGATTTATGTCATAATAAATAACTCCAAATTTGCCAAAATGCTCTACTTTGCCAGAAATCTCATCGTACCGGTAAAGATCAACTGGGAGAGGGGTCTCACTTATTATGGGTTTGATGCTTGCGATTCGAAAGCTGTTATCGTGATATGTATAATCAAACCTTGCATTGACCATGCCTTCTTCAGAGAACCTGTAGATTTGTTTGTCAACGAGAGGACCGATTTTCCGATAGCGAATTGTACAAGAGAATCCCCCACTTTGCAAATTCACCATTTTAAGGACACCTGTAGTTTCATCGTATCCAAAGGTAACCGCAGTGCTGTCATAAACAATCTCAGACAATTTGGACAGCTTTCCGTACTTGTAGAAGACTTGCCGGCCAGTACCTAAAAATGACGTTTTCAAAATCCTCCCGTCGTCGCTGTAGTCGAAAATCACGGATGCGTTGCTTTCAGGAGGGTTGTAGATATTTCTGATGTAGCCAACAGAGGTGTGGGTGGACATGCTGTGCCGAGCCACGCTGGGCATGGTAACAGCGTGCAGGCGGTCTGAGGAGTCGTACTCGAAGATGTACTGGCGCTGGCTCTGGAGCAGCAACACCATGGACTGGAGGGAAAACAAGAATAAACAGTTACCAGCTTTCAGCATGTGGCCTGTGGGAGGGCACTGCAGAAAAGCTTACCGAAGAGGCACTAATGTTAAATGGGTACAAAGAGAATCAGATATATTAGTCAGGGGCACGGAGCTGCTCAGGGATATTGTCAGATTGCCAGATGAGAGGATCTGCTGCTTGGAAATCAATATGCTGACGCTCCAGAGAAAGTGTAGGTTAGCAACCTGTGAGCTACTCTCCCTGCAGGAGGACTTTTTTTCCTTCTTCTTCTTTTTTTTTTTTTTTTCCCACTCCTGAGGGATGCAGAGGAGTTAGATAAATGGCTTGATTTATCTTTCTGCCAGCAGTTGTAATTCACAACTGTTACTGTGAAATATGTGAGAAAGCAGAGAACATCAGCTCTGGTTTGCTTAGAACAACATGAAGGGGAAGGGAAAACAGTATATGCAATATTGCAGTATCTAAGACAATTTGATGACTGAAGTGTCTTAATTAGGCTAAGTAAATATGCATTACCATATTTTCATTTAATAAGTTACGATTAAAGATGAATTACCTGTTTCTACATGAACCTTTTGTCAGGTTCAGTCATGCGTTTTTGGGCTTCATTAAGCACCATTCATTGTGTTAGTTTAATGCTGGTTTATGGCAGCCTCACCACTCTCAGGAAAATATCAAAAGACACAAACCACGAACAAAGTATCTCCCATTAAAAATTAGTCCAATTCAGCTGACTAACTGGCAAATAAGGAATTTTGAGCCCCGGGATTCTTAACAGCTGGAATACATCACACTTGAGATCGTTTGAGCGCGCGTGTGATGCGTACAGCTTAAAACGAAGCAGGACAGTACTTTGTGTCCTTGCAGCTGACGCCAGGAGGTAACACAGCATCACCTACGTTCTCGAGGTAGGTGTAGCTCCACACTTTGCCGTCGGCAAACATGCGGGACACGATCCTGCCCTGCTTGTCGATGTCCGTCCTCTCGCTCATGGCGCCGCGCTGGAGCCCGGCCAGGCGCCCATTGAGGAAGTAGGACACGTTCACAGCGGCCAGGCCACTGCTGGGCAGCCACAGGAAGGGCCGGCCCAGCTGGTCGTAGATGATCCGCAGGGTGAATTTACGGTGGTCGTCGTAGATCTTCTCGGTGCGAATGTTCCGGTCGTAGTCGATGGACAGTAAGTTCCTCCCGTGCACCTGGGGAGGGGAAGGAAAGGAGGCTGCACTCGGGGTGTGGTGGGCACACCATCCCTCGGGATTTACAGCACGCACAACAGAGAAAGCCATTCTGAAAAGGGTAGGACGTCCTCCTGATAACTGGCTTTTGCTTCCTACTTCTCAGTTTATTCAAATATGTGATTTTGAGTGTTTTGCTGGGATAATTCCCATCTCCCTGCAACATGGGAGATGATATCCTAGAGAGAAAGGCTTCCCTAAGGGCCAAAACAGGCAGACAGTCAGCACAATGAGGTCTTAAAAGGCAGAGAAATTAATTATTTTGCGTGGAATTAATTTTTTTCCTTCTGCCATCAATAGCTCTTCGCCTTTCTTCCTACAATCTCTCTAAGAACAATAGAAGAAATTATAATTTTGTGTCTTCACTGAGGTTTAGCCACTTGGCTTCTGTAATTCCAACGCCCTGCTTAGAATTCATTCATTTATTGTTTTCTTCATTTACTTTCTAAATATTCAATAGATCCTTCAGCAACCCAATCACTTGGGATGGGTTTCATTTCTTCTGTCTAAAAATCCTGATCATACAGGCTGGGAAAGATGGACTTCTAGTAATTGAAAAACAAAAATGCCAAATAATTAGGTTAAATATTTAAATATTTTTCTCTCTCTCTTTTTTTTTTTTTTTGTTATAATTTTCATTCCAAGTACAGCATGAAGTGTTTCAGTGCCAGATTTATTTATTTATTTATTTATTTTAAGCAAAGGAGCCAAACAAGCAAAGGAGAATAAGAATGCCAAATGGAGAGGCTTCTAGTGAGAGCGTTATAATGAGAGATGCATAAATACATTCACTGGGGGTTAAGCCATAGAATTCAGGCTAATGCTGTAATCTGATAAAGCTTCTTAAGTAATTTAATTGCGGATGCATCATTAATAAAGTAGAAGTCTTTAAATTAGATACAATTTGAGAGCAATGACTACTTAAAAAGTATTCATCAATTTTTGGAAATTTGTTCTTCAGCTTATATTTTACAGTGGCTTTGATTAAGCAACGTTTTCTCTCACCCAAAATTAAACTGCACATCAAACAATATGTAAATTAACCCTGAGCCTTTCTTAAGGACATAAAAGTTATTCTGAGATATATTCACTGGCAAGGGTAAACCCAATTCCCACCCCAACTAACTCAGTAGGAAATCAGTTATACAGAAAGCACATTTAAAATTAATACAATTTTGTGTTTGGAAAGAAATAATTATTTCAAATGATTGCTCATTATCCTAATTTTTTCCATTAATAAAATTTATCTCTTTAACAGTTTGCATTTCCTCGGTGGGCAATTACTAGGAAAAAAGCTCTCTTCTGTAGGTTTTCCCAAAGGTTATCCCAGGAACTTCTCCTATGATTCAAAGAAAAGATATGGTATTTTCTTAAAACACCTTGGGGCAAAATAAATCATATTCTGCTCTCCCACTGTAATGAAAGCAAAGCCAGGGAAGCCAAACTCAACATCAGTACTTTCTTAAGTGGTTACTCTTGTTTTGTAGGATCCATCCTGATGACAGAGACATAACAAACCCCTTTCCATTAGCAAAATAGGGCTTTCACTTCCCAGAAACATTTAGCTATAGAATTAAAGGGTTAGTATATGACTGCCAGATTCCAAATTCTAAAGGATGGACAGATTTTCTAAAAGGAAAGGGGGGGGGGGGAAAGTGTTTCAGACAGATTATGCACTGAATTTTAGCTTTTAGAGTTTTGTTCGTTTCTGTTTTGGCTTTTTTTGGTTATTTCTGAAGATTTATAAAGCAGTTGGGATTTCTGGGATTCCTTCCCTCCATTACAGTAACTGCATGTAGGAAACTCTGATCCAGGTATCCTCCCTTTTCTCAAGAACATTATAACATTTATTAGATTTTTTTTTTTGCCACAGAAAACAAAATCAGTAGGTTTTTTTTTTTTTTAAAGATTACACAGACAAGAGCTGTGCACACATGCAAACATCACTTGGAGATGCACACACAAACATCACCTGCCTGGATAATCCTCTAACTTCATTTGCATTTGTAAAATAAGTAAAACCAGAGAGTGTAATTGCAGTATCGTATTAATTATATAGAAACCCAAACAGGCTGCCTAACTCCCACTCTTCCTGGGAACACTAATAACAGTTACAATTATCACGACTGCAGATCTGCAGACCTGACAAGCCCTTTCTCTTTTGTTCATGACCCACGTGCACATCTGGTTTTCCCTCAGCTCCTGCTGAGGTGGCTGTGGGGATGTGCCCTTTGTGCCCTGGGAAGGTCTGGCCACAAAAATCACTTACGTGATGTTGCACCGCAACAGAAACTCCTCAGACAGGAATGTTATCAAGGCTTTACCTGAAGGTACCACAAGACACGGAGCGTGTGGTGCCTGAAACAGCAGCGGGCAGTGAGTGGGCTAAGGTAAAGGTGAAGTGCAGGGCTTCCCTTCTCAGGTCAATGAGGTCTGCCAGGTGTGTGTGCAGATGCCAACGCACATGGACAAGCAGAGATGGGGCCACGGGGAGCAGCACTACGTGAGGAGATTCCCAGAATCATCAAATATTTTGGGTTGGGAGGGGCCTTTAAAGATCACCCAGTACACCCCCCCTGCAGTGAGCAGGGACATCTTCAACTAGAACAAGCTGGGCGGAGTCCAACCTGACCTTCAGTGTTTCCAGGGATGGGCCATCTACCACCTCTCTGGGCAACCTATGCCAGTGCTTCACCGCCCTCACCATAAAAGATTTCTTCTTTATAACTACTCTAGATCTACCCTCTTTTAGTTTAAAATCACCAGCCCCTGTCCTGTCACAACAGACCCTGCTGGAAGTCTGTCCCCCATCTTTCTTAGGAGCCTCCTTTCAGTACTGGAGAAGAGGGGCATGTGCTCCACCAGCAGCTCCCGCTGACAGTACTGAGAGGTGAAATACTCACCTGAGAGGTGAATCCCACAGAATGACCACCTGATTCTGAACTGGGGATCCAGGAGGTGGCCCCACACGCTCTCTCACCTCTGCAGGTTGTATCACTACGTGCCACAGCTGTCCCTGCCTGCCACCTGCTCCCCTCAATGCTCCAACACACTTGCTCTGTTTTGTTCACTAAACAACTTATGAAGATGAATTAGAATAAATAAGATGCAAATAAATTCTCTGCTTTCTCCCTCATTTTTGAATTTCATTTTCAGTCCACTCAACCTGTGATAATCTCATAGTGATTTTCATTTAAAAGAGCTAAATGGATATGTGATTATTGTTACAGGAACTAACACCAGACAATTAAATGTT
Organism: Acropternis orthonyx; assembly: GCA_035583155.1. NCBI lineage: Eukaryota > Metazoa > Chordata > Aves > Passeriformes > Rhinocryptidae > Acropternis > Acropternis orthonyx. The sequence goes on from JAWWEU010000029.1 coordinate 4,570,630, forward strand.
GAGGTGTTGTTAGATAAAGCATTGTTTTGATTTGCATAAACACGATGCAAGAAAATCTATCTCAGGCAAGGTTTCAGCTCTAAGATGTGTTTAACTTCAGCTAATTACCACAAGTACCTTTATTAAATTTTTAGTATTGAGAGTTAGGATTACAGCAATTTCATTTCAGGGTCCTATTTATTTTTGTTTTGAACACCCAGTCCAAATACAGAGCTGATCTATTTTCCACTTATAATCAACTGCTGCAGGTCAACACATCAAAAATCAATTACACAGCCATGAAATTTAGTCATTAAGGATTAGCTGCTAATCTCATTCAATTTTTTGTCTAACCTTCCCCCTCTCCCCAGTAAGTACATTCTGAGCATTTGTGAGAATGAGGAAAGAGTTGTTACCACTGGGAATTAGATGTTAAGCAATAGGAAAATACCAAAATTTAACATCCAAGTTATTTTTTTTCTTTTGTAAATCACCACATAATTGTTTACATATGTTGCATTTAATATATCATCTTGAACATACAGAATGGTATCTCATGTTCAGTGATGTTGAAACAATTGCTAAAAGAATGAGGACTTGATTGGCACTACATTTGTTTTCTCAAAGCCCTTCCAAAACTACACGTACTGAAGCAGCCAGTGAAAGTTTAGATACTGAAGAGGGAGAAAAACAGGCCAGCTAAGCACAGAATGGGACTAATCCAGCTGCAGCAGATCTTTGATTTGGCAGGGGATGGATTACATGACCTGAGTGTCCTTCTTATCCTATGCTTATGACTTTGTAATTATAGCAATTATTTTCCAATTGTGCCATTTGGGAAAGGGAATAAACACAACACGCCTGTCTCAGTGAGTCTGTGAGGGGATTTCACAGCAGCAGAATGCAACTGCTCAAGCTGCAGTTGTGTTTGCTCCACAGCACCAACTGGTTAACATGGTGAGCACTCAGATTGCCACCTCCCACCTCCTTCAGGGGGGACCTCATCGCTCTCTGCAACGTCCAGAAGGAGGTGGCAAGTTGAGGGTCAGTCTCTTCTGCAGAGTCTCAAGCGAAAGGATGAGAGGAAATGGCCTTAACTCGCACAATGGGAGGTTCAGAAAAAGTGGGCAGGCATTGGAGTAAGTTGCCCAGGGAGGTGATGGAGTCACCACCTCTGGAAGTGTTCTAAGAAGCATCTGGATATGGCACTTGGGGATGTGGTTTAGGGGTGGTTAGGGGGGTGCTCAGTTAACAGTTTGACTAGATGATTTTGAAAGTCTCTTCCAACCTGTTTGATTCTACGATTTTGTAATATTTTGGATACTTTTACCATTCACTTGTGGCATACTTTTAAGTAACAAAGTTTCTATAGAAAGGTGATGGCCGCAGATGATCCCACTCAGCTGACCTTTCAAACAGAGCAAAGCGTGTCATACCAAAGCCAATCCCACAACTGTACATTTTCAACAAGTAAAAATAGGAAGGCATGTCCTTCAAAACACAAAATTAATTTTCTGCCCATAGAGGAAAAGATCATTATTGTAACGACAGATTCTACTTACCCTGAGCTTTCTTCCAAACACAGTCACTTTGCCTTTAATCTGTTCCTTCCTCAGACGCCATTCAATTGAGTTTAAACCATTTTCCATTGGTAGAGAAATATTACATCGTCCTATGGTGGGAGTCACAGTCCCAGCCAGGACATGAGGTTCGCTGTGAAAGCTAATGCTCATGCCATTGGCATACATCACTCTCAAAGTACCATTATTACAGAGCTGGTAGCTGTTCCTCACTTGATCTACAGCAATAATGAAAAGAAAATAATTTAGCTACTCCAGTCATAAAGAAAACATATAGCTTAATTTGATTGGTTTTTTATTGCACTCCTGTTGATGTTAAATGAAGTCAGCCTGCAATTACCATTTACGTGGTACTATGGTGGAAATTACAGATGTTACTGATTCATGTAAAGAACAGTAGTGTAACAGTGAGCCTGCAGAGAGATACTGTGTTTATTTCATTATGTTTTCCCTTCAGCCTTAATTGTGAATCAAAATGCACAGTGATATGTGTTCAACCACGTAATTTATTTCTGATATGAACAATAACTCCTGAAAACTGAGCTGCTGGATAAACAACAAACCATTAAATTCCAGGACAAAAGGAAAAAAGACTGCTGGACTCTTTAGAAGTAGGAAGTAAGCGCCTCTTCTTTTTCTTTCCCTCTGTTTAAAAACTGTCTCCAAGCAGAGGCTTTGTACAGAATTATGGTTTGGCTTGAAATCCTCAAGGTGTGAGGCTCCAGCAGTGCCAGCTGGCAGCCAGAGTCCTTCACTCGCCTGCCTTCCCTCCTCCCCAGCAGAACCACACTGGCCTGATGTGCACACCTGGCTCTGGGCTGTCAGGGAAGAGTTACAGAAAATTCCTGTGCTCCTAAGGCCGTGTGGCTCTCCAGCTGTGTGGCACAGCCAAGTCCCTTCTGAGCCAGGGTGGAGTGCTACAGTGTGCAGCTGTCAGCAAAGCATCAATATTTGCGTGACAGAAGGACAGCATCTACACAATTAATCACTTGGTATAAGAGAAATAAAGTCTTTGTAACCAGACCTGTCATGGTATAATAGTCTCTAAATGTTGACATCTGTGTCAGGAGGAGACTATTGTTTGATGATGATATTCGCATTCTGGTGACATTACATCTTAATTAAAAAGCCCCATCACTCACCAAATTCCTTTCAGCCTATCTTTGATTACTGACTGGTTTTGCTCCATCAGATACAATGCCTGGGCGGTGCTGGAAAGCTCTGCACAAACCCTGAGCCCCTGTGCTGCTGATGCCTCCTGCCACACTTGGCCTGTAACAGTGCTCTCAGAAGTGACCATCCCCTGCCCTGCTTGTTCTACACTGCAACTAATGGCAGGGTACAAATTTGGAAGATTTCATTTCTCTGAGCCTCTCCAGAAGGATCTCCTCCCAGGCAGGATCCAGCAGTCAGGCTGCATCTCTTTGTCACTGAAGTCAGAGCCAATTTTCCAATGAAGTATACAGAGAAATATGCGAGTGGGTACAGTGACCCTGACCCGAGAGGCAGTTTGGCAGGACTAACTTTCCCCAGCAGACAGTGACCATACATCCTTGGCACAAAGCATGACTGTGAAATGTCTCTTACCTGTCCTGAAGACCTGTCATTTTAGGAATAAGCTTTACTGGAGATTTTCTTGCAAACCTTACACAACTTTGCCCCTGCTCATAAGTGTACTAATGACACGACTCTTTTCTCAAGCTGTGTGTGTGGTTAGGAGGTGTGCTGAGAAGTGTGCTTTGGTACCTTGAACAACTGTATAGGAAGCCTCCACAGAGGAGAGATTTGTGATGACCGTGACATCGTCATCCCGATTAGAATTCTCAATGTCGATGGTAATAGACTTTTCCATCTCTCGATGAAGGCTAGTTACCACTCCAGTGGGACGTGTTACATTGGTCAGACGCCCTTCATGATCATAGCTAATAGAAAAGTTAGTGAGAGCAAAAAAGCATGAGGATATATGTTCATTTCAATACCCAATGTGTTAATAATGCACCACATTTGTGCAAAAAAAGCGCCCCAGAATGAAACAGATTTTCAAGAACATCCTGGCCATATCTATTTCTCTGTTCTTGAAAGAGTCTATAATGATAAAATAATATATTTTTAGAGATACTGATCTCAACTACATGGGTGCAAATCTGTATTTTAAATTATTACATTAATTAAATTATTATGAATATACAAAGCGATATTTGGCTCAAACAATTATAATTAGTACATTAAGATGCATTTTAATAGTTGCATTTCACTCTAAGGAAGTGGACTTCTGGTGGACACTACAATATAGAATTGCATACACTACATATTTGCAATTGAATACTTAGTGGAAACTAAGTATGGTCTTTAATGACATATCAAGGAATAAACTTGCCATAAAGGATTAAAAAAGAAATCAGCTTGAGAACATAGTAATTTCATTTCCATCTTATCTGTGGTATTGAACTGCATTTTGGGGTCAGTATTTTGGCTCACAAAGATGAAAGATGAAAAGCACAGGATAGGTTGGAGTTGCACAAAGGGCAGCAGTCAGCACTCAGAATAGACCTTAGAAGAGGAGTTAAGTGCTCCAGAGGCATAAAGATAAAAAAAATAAAAAATTAAAAAGGGCTGCTCTCCATGAGTTTATTGAGTTTAATTTATTTAGAAGCATAAAGCCTGAGGAGGTGGGAAAGAAGGAATGCTGCTGGAAATCAAATCATACCATTTCTCCCTTTCCTCTAGTATGCTCTATCTGTGTGCATACATAAGCTAAAGAAGCAATCCCTTGGATCTTAAGGGCAAGAAATGGGGACCTGAAACAAAATCAGCATTCCAGTCTGCCAGGGTGCTTGCTGCAGTTCTCTACTCGTGCAAGAGTCTCTCACCCAGCCACTACCAGAGCGCACAGAAAGGCAAGAAAAAAGGTCCTGTGTAGATAAAGGGAAAAGTTTAGGTAGAGATTGAAACCAACTGCTCATCCTTCGAACGTAGAAATCCAGGGAGCGGGAAGCCTGGAAGAGAACTGGTAAATCCATTGCATTGCCTGAGAGTAACAGAAGAGAAGAGGAGCACGTTTAGTACCATGGAGCCCGCTCACTTCTTTGTATGTCATGGTTAGCTGGAAAGATGAAAAAAAATCAGTGCTTTCAACATGGCTTTACAATCAAATCGTTCTGAAACCTCAAACTATGCCACCTGAACTGTACAGCACATCTCCAAAGTTAATTACACAGATTGGCTTCTCAGTTATTACAAATAAAATATTTGACTTTCAGATCCATTGCAAATGGTTGCACTCATTCACGTGAATATTGGGGAGGAAGGAAAAAAAAAATCACCTGTGGAGCAACAAGCCTTACCAGAACCAATGGAAGTATTAGGCAAAGAAGGAAATCAATAAAACAAAGCATCATGTGACCTAAAAGGGACCAATAATACACTGTGTTCATTTAAGCAGTTCAGGATCAAAGAGATAAAGCAGCATGATTTTCCTCAAGAAAAATCAGACGTTTCTCTCCACATATACATATATTTATCATATCAGCAAGATACTGGATAAAAGACAATATGTTGAGATAATCTATGAAAGGGGGTTTGGTGAACTCTTTATAAAGGTCTTCAGGAGAGAAAAAAATATTGAAAAGTACTAGAAAAGTAGAGATGAGGGAGGAACTTGACCCAGCCAAGCACCCAACTAAATGGAACCAAGGAAAAAGAAAAAGTACCAAAAAATGGACAGTTTCAAAAATCTCAAAGGTTAATAATGAGAGATGCTCCCTTACCGTCTGTATGGGGTATGTTTAGTGATGAGCAGAATGATGAATGACTTACATGCCAAATATTACAGGAGGGACAATGAGGTTCTGTGATGTTGTTTAGGACAAACTAGCAAAGTCTAGCAGTAGCTTCAGAGTGACTGTGCTGTGCTTGGTGAACTTTCAGAAGAATGGCTGGTAAAATTCCCCATCAGCAAATATATTTTAGGCAATGCAAATGAGACATTAATTTAAACTCTTCATTCACATTGCTGGGGTTTTTAATTAACCTAGGAAAAATTCCTGGGGATTGCTGTGGGCTACTCACTGGAAATCTCTGTTCAAAATGCAAGGGCAGTCTAAAAAGTAAATATGGATGTGAATGTACAGAGACTGAAACAGAAAAATGAAACTGTTCCAGTGCTATTTCAAGAAATCAGGGTTTTGCTCCTGCCATGGGGCATATTTCCCAGTGCTGGTCACAGTTTTGAAACCAGCAACAGCAGAGATTAAAAGGGTTTATAAGCAAGTGATAGACACAATACATACGAAAGTGCTCTTCATGAAGATCTGCAGAACATTTAGTTTATGAGCTAGATATACAAAATATTGACTGCTTAAATGATATATATACAGACTGTGATACCAGTACATAAAGAAGGCATTTCTACTTTGTCCATTGCAGGAATAAAATCCTATCAAAAAAATACCTTAAAGGTAAAAAATTTAAAATTAATAAACCCGAAACCTTTTATGTACTACAAAATCTAACTGACATATCCCTGAGGGTTGTTTTTTATTTTTTTTAATTTTTTTTTTTTTTAATTTATGTACTATGTGAGAGAAAGTACTCAGTAGAATACAACACCCAGACATTTATCTGAATAGTCAGAATAAAGTATATAAGCATTAAATGGTTATATTCCTTTCTTCTCCATGTCATGAACCTGGGTCTAATGAAGTAAAAATGAAAATGTGCAATGGAAAATATACAGATTGACCTGGGACTTCTTGGTCTCTTCTTCAGAATCAGCCACTACCTATCACAGGCTGTGACACAGCATCAGGCTGGGGTAACCAGGTCTGATAAGGCAACTTTTCCATCTTCAAATGAGGTGGGCTCTGGCTACACAAATCCTGAGCTTTTATTCCTGGCTTCAGCTAGAGTCAGGTTTCGTCCCAGGTTTTTCTACTCATAAAATTACAAGGGGAGACAACCTTTCTTAATGCCGGTATCTTAAAAAACAGCAGCATCTCCTTGTGCCCCAGTGCTAACTCACCAGCACATTGCTAACTGCAACCAAGTGTCCCCAGAAGGCAAAGGTTTCCCAGGACAGCTCTGGGTGACAGCAGGCACCAGGGCAGGCCCAGAGCTGTTGGCTGATTCTGGCAGCTGAGCCTTCCAGAGCCATCCCAGGGTTCAGGGCCACCCAACACACCCACAGCTCAGCCGTGGGACACAGCCGAGCACTTGTCACCTCCTCAGGCAGCTACAAGCATCCAACCTGTGCATCCCTTCAGCAAGCTTGTGCCAGTGCCCTGAAGCCTGCCTTCCCATGGCCACTATTATGGCACCTCTACACCTTAAGCAATTTTTGTTGCCAGCGTCCTGATCTCTGAGGTTTAAGTGTGTGCTGCCCGACAGCAGCAGCCAGGACAGAGCCACATCCAGCTCTGCAGAAAGGGGGAACAGCAGCTTTTGACTTAACACAGAGCTGGGCAAGGCACAGACCCGCGTACATTTCCATACATCCCCATTTTCTCACCCTTATAAAACCTGATTCAAGAAGAAAACTGCAGCATTCTCATAGGATGCTCTCCAGACCCAGTGGAATACTACTGGGAACCGCTTCAAAGATCTGTGCTTCATGCCCAAACCAAGCTTAAATTACCCCATGTGAGCCTGCTGGTAGCTGTTCTATTATTGAAGAGCCTTGCCTGTTCCTACTGCAAATGAGCTGCCTGCACACACACAGGTGCTATCTATAGAACATACATATGGAGTGTGTATACACACACAGACACACACACAGCCAGTTTGTGTCGGCATTTCTCTGCATATGCACATGCACACCTAGATGAACTGCACAAATTTAATTCTGAGAGCGTTTCCAGGCTAAAGTTCCAGATAAATGAAAGGAACAGACCCAGTTAAGATAGCACAGCACTTCAACATCTGGTTGATATAAACGCACTGAAATAAATTTTTCATAAGAGCTTTAGTTCATGCAGTATTTTACTACTTGGAAGACTTCTTTTCTAGTTCTGCTTCCATATTAACAATTTTGGGTGCTGATTATGTATGTATGAATGCGTGAATGTAATGGCACAGAAAGATATTTTGTTGTCCTTATAAACTCTCATTAGCTAAATATTTCTTTCATCTTCAATTGATATTAACTTACAGCTACCAAAATAAATTGCAGAATGATGAATACAGAATTTTCCCTTAGGAGCTGCTTTGAAGAACAAACAGAAACCAATATGGGGTGACTGTGGACCGTGATTGTTTAGGTTTGTAAATTTGATTTAAATAATGTCTATACTGTCCTCTCACCTATGGGCTCTGTGCTTATGAGAATGCATGTACAAGCTGGGAGAAAGTAAGTTATTTCTGCTGCCTCATCAAAAGTTACTAATCAGCTAAGACAGTACCTCAGGCTGTACTATTTAGACCTAAATATATTACTTAACTTTCACTGATCTGAGGCAAAGGTTGATCATCTTTTCTTATTCAACCTCGGAAAAAAATTTGCAGCACTATATACACATAAAATGATATTTTCAGCTGATGTCAGTAGGACATCAAAGCCCCTACCTTCTATATTTCCTAAGGACTCATAATACAATTTTTCTAATAAATTATGCTAACTTACTCCTTGGTGTGGTTCTCAGACACCAGCTGTACCAGTTTTGTGACTGGTAACTTTCTGATGACCTTTTTTGATGTTTCATTAATTTTCATGTAGAGTTTTAAATGACTTCACTGTTTAGTTTTGAACAATTACCGGTGTTTTGAGAAATAACTAATTTATATGACTGAATCTTGACCTAGCTACTGAGGAAAAAACAACAGAAAAACCTGCCTAGAAGGGCATCCACATCTCATCAGCAATAACACAAAATTTTATTCTCTCTAGTCCAGTGAGCTTGTAATCAGCAGGTAACACCTTGATATGGTCACATACCTGGACTACTGTTGTAACAAAATTGTGGTAAAGAAATCATATTTGCAAAATATTAAGGAAGAACTTAAGCCCAGCCTAGAGGAGGAATCAGTGGTTTGGCGTGCAGGGCCCCACGAGAGGGCACTGCTTTCCTTCGTACGGGAACCAAAGGCAGCGTGGACAAAGTACTGATGTGCAGCGCTGATTTAGAGATATTCTGAGCAGACTGAATACAGTCCTTTTGATTCCTGCCTTACTTGTGTTATCTCTAAACAGAGAGAGAGTGGTGGCCAGGCTCAATGCACATTAATAAACCAAAAGAGGTGTGTGTCATTGCTAGTCTGTAACCTTGAAAAAAAGACTGCCATTTAAATTGAAATACAAAGACCTATTCATATTTTCTACTCGCTAATTTGAGGAATGATATTCGTTAAGCATTAATTAACTATTTTAAAAAATACATGGCATCAGACTTGTCATACTGAAAAGTTAAATATATTTTTTCAATGTATCGTTTAGCTTCTATTTTTATAATTGTTGTGATGAAAGAATGGCAGTAAGACTACTAAGAGTAAGATAAATATTAATAAAAATCTGACTAGTTTTTCTAGATTTTTAATATACTTCTGAACTTCAACTCTTCAGATGAATTTCATTTAAAAAGGAGGTTCTGTCTATTTAATCTATACGCTTATGAACACCAGTGTGCTTTTGGGTTATCTACAAATTATGGAAGTTACACCAGGGGTCTGACAGATAGCTGGGGATCTAATTTCCTCACTTGTCTCAAGAATGAACAATCAGTGAAGTTAATCAACATTTTAACAACCATGAGTAATATATGAGTCTGAACAGAAAGACAGATAATTTGAGTTCCAAAAGAAGCTGCAGCACGAGGGTTCCTAGAGAGAGGCAGCTCAGTGGGAGCCGCAGTGCTGGGGGCTGCTCTGGCTGCGCACTGTCGGAGCCGTGGGGACAACTAAGAGCAGGTTAACTGACACGGGGCTCTGGGCGTGGCACACAGTCCTGCGTGCTGGAGGTGGATGAGCTGCCCTGAACCCAAACCACGGGCAGGGATTTAGGTGGATCAGTACCCACCCAAAGGACCCAAAGCACAGCTGATGAAATCAAGAAGCCACTTAACCATTTCCAGCATCAAACTAGACTGAGGCGCAACGGCCTTATTTGGTATCAGTGAAAAACCTACAACAAATTGCAGCACGGTCAGTTCAGGGCCTACTCACTACCATTTGAAAAATAAATGTACGCTTAATATATCCAAAAACATTCTTACTCATAAAATGTTGTCCATCCTGTTTCATCACTCTTCGTTGCTAAGAGACCACTGTTTCCATTATATGTCATTAATCCGAGCTCCAGGGTCTGCGTTGAGACTAGCTTGAGTCCACCATTAGTGCCAACAGCCAGCGTGACAATCTGATTATCCGGCATCAGTAAATGGCGCGGCATCCCACTGGCATCCCGACGGACCTTCAAGGAGTTGCCATTGTTGTCCATCACCTCCGTGACATCGTTATCGCTGCTATAGGTGAAATTGTACAAGTACTCCCCGGTAACAAGGCTGAGAGTGTACTGGTGAATCCCATCAGCATTGAAGACATACAGCTCCTGTTCTCCTGGAGATGCAGCTTCATATTGGTTAAAGGAATTAAGAACGGGCCTGTTTTTACTGACAGCCCTAATGCGGATATTTCCAAGATCAGCTATGTAGATGGTACCGTCTGGGGCCACAGCTAAGGAAGATGGTGAATTTAAGATGGCATCAGTGGCATACCCATCATCCCCAGCATAGCAATTACAGTTGACATCATTTTTGCAATCACAGTCTGAAGCTGCCCCTGCAAGAAGGCATATTTCTCCATTGGTAGTTACCTGGCGTAGCCGATTAATTTTTTTTTCATCTGTCTCACTGATGTAAAGAACTCCTGTGTGTGAGATGGCAATGGCACTGGCTGATTCAAGTGCAGAATGAATAGCCAGTTTGCTAAGAGAGTAGTCTATACCAGGAACCTGGCAGTGCATGGGGCGTCCAGCAATAATGCTAACTTGATGGTTTTCTGTGATCCGTAAAATAACATTGTTCTCTAGGACATAAAGGGAGTTGTCCATGGGATTGACAGCGAGATCAGTAGGCCACTCCAGCCGTACCTATGAGTTGCACAAATTATTACTGTAAAACTCGTAACTGAAAAGTACACTTCTAGTGTTTAAAATTCCATGTGTAACAACAGCAAATTAGTGAGGGGTTTATCAGCGTAAATCATGAAACCAAGTCATGAACGGCAACTATTTCAAACAATGATTTTGTTTTTCGGCAATATTAAAGCTACGTGCGGTCGTAACTTTGGCTAATTGTGTTCCTGTGCAAAGAATGAATGCTACATTGTGGAAGCTCTACAATAATTACAGAAAAACAGGCAATTAAGACAATAACTCCCATTATCTCAACCTTATTTCTCTACAGTTGCATAAATAACCTGTGTTAGCCACAGTAAAAAGGATGGTTTGCTCATTTCAGTAACGAATCAAATATGCTATCATCTGGTGCTGCATAATGTATTTCTTAAGTGGCCAGGCAGTCATCCAAAATAGGTGTCCGTCTCTTCTAAGGCAGAGAAGAAATGAAATGCAGTAAGAGCCTACCTGGGTGACATCCATGCTGGAATCACAGCTGAGAGGTCGAACAGCAGTTAGGTCATTGGAGCCCAGCAGCGTCGATATAATTCCGTTCTGATCCACTTTTCTAATCATAGTGGCATCAACAAAATACATGAGTCCATACTTATCCACTGCAATTCCTGCAAATATAAAACCCAGGCATCAGTGCAGCAGTGAGGCTCCTGGCTTTGAGGCAGGCTTCCTCTTACTGACAAGTTTATAAAATGGTGACATTTGTTCACTTCCCCTGTTCTTTCCTCCCTCCCCACCTGAGCACAGGTTCTGGAAGCCTCCAAGTATCCAGAGTTCTGCCAAATAAATGGCACCAAGCAGGTTTATCTTTCAGGGCTTTGAAGAAAACCACAGAAACTCCAACCATGCCAAAGAGCCAGCAGAATGCCTCAGCTTATTTCTAAATTCAAGCTCTGTATGATATATTACATAAACCCAATTAAAAACTATCTCCTAAGCTTAACTCTCAGAAATTTGAGGCTTTGCTTTCTTCATCAGAAGGATCTCATGAGGATGATGAATTCTTAGAAATCTTTCAGAATTCCTTTAAAACTTTTTAAAAACTAGGAGGGCACTGTATTATTTCCGGATGTTTTTTAATTCCTTGACCTGTTGCCGTTTAAAAACACGGGAAGAACATGTGGTGTTTCCAGATGAAGACACAGGGGTTGCCAGCCTAGAAAAAAAGGGAAGGTTCAATGCCTGTCACATTGGGAGTCCTTAGAGAGGAAAGGCACAGAATGAAAGGGTGCTCCCTCGGAGGAACAGACGGATGCTGCTGCCGGTTGGGAAGGAGGGCAGCCTTTTTCTCACTTGCCTTTCCTGCTTTGATTTGGCGCACTGCCTTGTCCGTTTCTTGGGCTGAAAATAAAATATTGATCTAAAAATTCCATCTTCAAATGGTTGCAGCACTCAGCCTATTGGTCAGTGAGAGAAGACACAGCTTCATCTTCTTAACTTCTACAGATTAACTGAAACTACTTCCTATACAAAGAAACAGGACCTTCCATTTTTATTCGCTTTTATGATCATCTAGTTTTCTCAGCCACTGATGTTTGAAACACCTGACAACACACCTGATTAATTCATCCTTACAATTAAGATGAAAGAACAGAGCAAAAAAAAAAAAAAAACAACCTTAAAAAGAAACACATTCCCTAAATCTCTAGATCATCCTGAAAACTTTTTGTTAAAAATTACAAACTGGAAAGGGCAAAAATCCTTTAATTTTCTTTTCTCTGACTCTGAAGAAAAAGGAGATGCACAGAATGAAAACTCAGAGAAAAGCCACATCAGGCAGTTTTTCCTCCCCAAGGACTGTACCTCAAACAGCAATTTGTTTCCCAGTTTACACGCTTGCTTCTCGGAGCGAGTGGTACCCTGCTAATTTGTGTTCTGTTCTCCTTTTGCAGCACTCAGTGTTGGGGTAATAAAGTTTGCTTTAACTAAACAAAGCACGAGCACTTGCCAATCCGCTGTAATTAAAGCCCAGAATAAAAATCACCGAGCAAGGAGTGATTTAATTGCCAGATAATTATTTCCACATCCAGCCTAGCCGCACGCAGTCATTTTCTCCGGCTTCTTTTCCCGCTTTACCTCGAGGGCTCATTAGGGTTGCGTCCACTGCCTTCCCTCCATCCCCACATCTGGCTTCGTCAAAGGGCAGGCACTGCTCTCCCGTCCCTGCTACCACTTCAGAGTTACCCGCCAGGTCTTTGGTGCCTGTGAGGGACTTGACTCTGTATATCCGTCGACTATTGGTGTCCGATACGTAGAGTGAGCCTGAAACAGGGTCCACGGCCAGATAGTATTTATGAGCGGGATTGTTGCTTTAGAGAGAAAGAAAGCATAAAACAGAAACAGCTGAGCAGTCTAGAAACTTCACAGGCTTTCAGAGCTTGGATACTCATCAGGAACAGAAAGATCTGGAAAGAAAGTCTGACACCTTCATACAGAGCTGAGGTCTGAAGGACCATCATCTGAGGACCTAACTTGATTAGGGCCTGGCCAGTGTTCAGAGGGATTGTCATTTTAAATTTCACTCATCCTTCTGCACTGAACCTTGCACAGCAGAGCCCAATAAGCCAGAGCTGCACAGCAGTCTTTCTTCTTGATCTCTTTAGCCCTTTAGATCTGCTCCAGGTCAATTCTCTTCGGCTTATCTGTTTCCCCCCCTCCCCACTACCTTGTTTAACTTCCTTTGGAAGCAGAAGTCATAGGAGTAAGATCAAAGCATCAGCTTCTGAGTTACTTAGATTACGCCACAAGATTTGTGAGGTCCTGTATAAATAGGAGGCAGAGGCATAACAAATTTATTCCTAAAGCAAATTTGTTCTCATTCATTCTTATCAAGAATCTCATTTGCGGCAGATGAAGCTGGTTATATAACTAAAACCAGAGACCCCAAGTGTCTGACTTTAACTCCAAACCTTCTGTTATCGAAAAACTGGTCCTCAGTTTGTGATTAGAATGGGCGCTCATATGGAAAGTTACTTCTCTTCTGGAATATATGTTTTTTGACAGCTTGTCACATTTTGGAACTACTTTAGCAAATCATCTGAAAATTGAGAAATGTCAATCTTTGCAATATATATACATTCACACACACAGAACTGCAGTGCAGAAATATTTTCCAAATCTTGCCTGGCTAGTTTAACTCAATTTAGTGGGATTTTAAGCACAGTGTGAATTTTCCAGCCTTTGGAGCCTATGGGTGAGCATAAATAAGGTCAATGGTGGTTTCAAAGCATAGGAGACAAATGAAGACAGGAAGGAAAAAAAAATGAAAGGTTACTTACCAGTAACCAGAGATATTTGCCTCCAAATATCCACACTCCTAGTTTCATGTGGCAAAAGTGCCCATCTCCAAGAGTGAGGATACACAGAGGTAAGTTCAGATGGACACAAGCCATTTCTTGATTAGACTCGCTCAGACTATAATAAGGCCGCTTTTGGCAGATGGATCATTGGCACACAAAGGTGTAACTGTGGTCGTGTGGTCATGACCAGATTTGGAGGAAGGAGGAGGCCCCAAAATAGCACTTTCTACAGTCATTTTCCTGTCTGCCAGTCTTTGACATACCATGATTTTAGGTCAATAATGGTTTGTTCTAAAACTGTAGAAAGCAGGAAGGAGATTGGTTTGATAGCAATTCACTAGGCAGAGGCAATACCATCTGCTGAAGTCTAGGAGTGTAGAAATTAGAGATGAAGAAATACAATAAACAGAAAATACTTGGCAGGTTTATTTCATGCATGGATCTCAGAGTACTTTAAAAAGATGGGTATTGCACCCATTTTACAGAGGAGGAAACTGAGGCACAGAGAGGTTAAGTGGTGTAGACAAAGTTATGCAGGGAGACTAGTGACATGCTTGAGATTAGAGCGCAATCTCCTTATTCCCCAAGTTCCTCTCCTTATCTTCAGCAGTGGACTGCACCTCTTCACTAGACCCTCATCACATTCCTTCTAATCCCTCCAAAATAATGCTCAATTGTCTCTGTCACATAGAAAAGGAGTTCTTGCCCCTTAGGAGACTCCTTCAGTCTCTCAAGTACCTGAGCCATACAAACACCTGCACATTTGCTGTTGTTTTGAGACTCTGCTCTCCCACCGCGCTGTGTCCTGACGCTGAAGAATGCGCTCTGCTGTGACCCTGGTGGCGTGCCCTATTTCACAAATACACCCAAATGTAGCTCAAGGCTGCCCTTTTTGCAGCTGGTGCCTTTTGTGTGGTCCTTCTAAAACTAGGCAGGCACAGACGAGCTGGGCACAGACACAGCTGCTTCCACCCGGGGGCAGGGCCCTTGCTGGTCTCAGTGGTGAGAGCTGCTCACACAGAGCCCAGAGGAGCAGCAGCCACGGCACAGAAATGGAAGGGCCTCTCTCTCCTTTTCAGACATGATTTTGCCAGCCAGTGTCTGCCCTCCTGAGTGAGCACAGCCCTGCCTCCCCTCTGCCCTCAGCTAGCCCCAGGTGTGTCCTGCTGCTACCAGGGCGGGATAAGGGATGAGTCAGAGCAAAGAGCAATGGCAGAACACAGGCTGATCTCCCTCTCCTCTCCTGCAGTCGTGGAGTGTCCATGAATCTCACCCTGCCTTCCTCCTCTGGAATCTCCCGCAGGGCAGTTGTGCCAGGGAGTCAGTCCCGAGCTTTAGTTCCAAATCAGGGGGTGGCTCCCTGGAGCTGCAGACCTGTTGCACCCTCCCCTCCCCCCCCCGCCATCCTTCCTTCCTGAGCTCTCTAAGGGAACAGACAGTGGAAGACTCTCCATGCAAATTTTTGAGGGATTTTGGCACAAAACGACTTCTAGAAGGTGACATGCACCCACTGTGTCCCCACAGGATTGATGAGACTATTGCCTCAAACAGGGATTTTTTTTTTTAATAAATGAGTAGTCAATATGTCTCAAACTGGTGTCTGAGCAATTAAAGACCTCTGCCTCTCTTCTCTCCGTGGCACTGTAATCTTTTACTTGAATTATAGGAGGCTAAGGATTGTACCTTGTTTTGAAAGATTTTCCATGGCATTCAGCATCTTGCAGAGGCCTCTGCCAATAATGTCTCTGCCTCCAGCCCTCCTGAATGAATGTGGTGGTCACCAGCACCTGCAGCCTTATTCTGCTCTGTGAGTAAGTGCCAGCAGGACCAGCTTATCTTCCCTGATCCTCTCACAGGTGCATCAAATTCAAAACAGTGCAACAGCAGCTTTTCTTTAAATTTAACCAAAGAGAGAAGCTGCCCAGAGCGAATCTAAGCACCTGAAAAACAGACTTAGTTGAAGCAGACGAGGAGCCTCCAGCACCACCAAGAATCATTAGCAAATTGTGAATGAATTCATCCAGACAAGAATATTTAGTGGTGTTACACTTGCTATACCAAAACACACTGTTAAGGGGAAATAATACTATTTAGCCCAGACCATCTATTGCATCAACTTCTATTACGTAAATGGAAAGTATGGTTTTAAAAGGGTGATGCACAGGACACCATGAAATAGTTTACAACAGGTCTTCTTGTTCTTGCCCTTGATTTTCTCCAGGATGAACATCCTCCCTGTCCCATGTGTGACATGGAAGGAGGTTTCCTAAGCTGCTGCCATCCAGAAGACCTACTGCTGAGGTGAGATGATGGAAAATTGCTTCTCCTAACATCCAGAAAGGTTATGTCTCCCTCCTGAATCTTGCAATGACTGCATCTAGTGGTTGCACGCAGCCCACCCAGCCTCACAGGTTGACTAACTATTAAATGTATTTGACAAAAGAAATATAAACTAAATTATTGCAAAGGACAGCAAGTTCAGAAAATCATTAATGACCGGAAAATAAGTTTTTGACCTACATGCAGTCATTAGTGCTTTTGTGAACCTCTCTGGCATTTGTGAAAATGCTGTTGTAGTTTACCTTGACCATTTAGACCAATTATAGACAGCAGGGAGAGGTGTTTATCTAGAAGTTAGCTTGGGGTTCATTATACTTGCATTCTACTATAAATTTCTAATTACTGTCAGAACTTATTTGGTTGCTTTTTGACTGCATTTCATAATTGCTAATGCTTATCATATTCATAACACACAATTAGCACATAAAAATGTTTCTATATATGGTACATGAAGAACATAACATTACACGAGAAGCACAACACAAAAAGCAAACACAATGAAGCAAACAAACCATATCAAATTATATGGGAAAGAGCTCATGTCTTACCTATGTTTAAACTCTTTATTTCTTTATAGAAAGAGAACAGAAGAAAAAAGAACAAACAGTTAGCTGAAGAATAGATGGTAAAGCAAACATAGTATTTGTTTTATTTTACAAAAGGACACAGGAGAAGATATCTCTTTTCAGCACTAGCCTTAGCTTAGTTTACAGATGAAGAGCGACTGGGAAGGACAGAGCTCCAAGGTAGTTCCCTAGTAGGATACCCCTGCCCCCACACCCCCACCCTCATATACAGGAAATGTTCTGGACCACTGAAAATTTTCACTTGGAAATATGTGTATGTTCTGGGCTGGGAGTGAGAGAAACTGGCAGTTTTCTGAATACAGAGCCGGGCAGGGAGAAGTACTGAGCTTAGGAAGCTGTCTGCCAGTTGGAGGTAACCTCTTTAATCCAAATAGTTTTCCAACAAGCTATTTCTAAACAAATTTCTGCTGTGCAGTTTGTTTTCCTCTCCTCCCAGTCTCTAAAATAATTGCTTAAAGCAAGTTGGGATGCTCCTTGGTATCTATTGAAGCCTACCAAAGCAAATGTCAGGGTTAAAAACACCCCTTCTAAGTGAGCAGTAAGGTACTGTACAATGGGGGATAAACAGCATTAACCGATCCACAGTTTACTGCCCAGACACAAAGCCAAGGGAAAAGTGTCCTCTTTTTCCAAGAAGAAAATGAATACATTCTCCACACCACACCGCTTCACTGTGCTGATGTAATTTCCATTTAGGAATATCCACTGAATGAAACAAAGAGGTAAGTGACTCCTGAGCTGCAGCACTTGAGGCACAGCCCCCAACTTGCAGTACCAGCATTAAGTGGGACATGCAACCCTTGAGCCAAAATCCCTATTAGCCATTCCAAGCAGACACTTCATAAAGGACAGTGCAGAAGAAATATGCACACTGGGATATTCTGATGTATAAAGTTACTCAAGATTTACATTGGTTTACATGAAACCAAAATTATATAGTTTTGAAATCTAAATTAAGTGATGTCTTTGGTTTGTAATACTTGTGGACAAACTATTGCAATGTTATTCAAGCTACTTGATATGAGCTAAAGACTGCTCTCATTCATATTTAAATGGCTCAAATCTTCGAACTCTTACCCGTGTAACTCATACAGATTTTAAGATGAGCAGTGAATCACAATTACTGCTATAGATAATGTTTGCTGGAATGGATCTTAATTCCCTTTAGAGGAACAAAGGGCAAAAGATGTTGCTGTAAACCCTAAAAATCCGAGTGTCAAGTCCTTTGCAGCTGTCCAACACCACTCACAATACAGTAGCTTCACTGTTCATTTTTAATAGTTACAACAGAAGCTAAAGAAACTATGCTATAGAAAGCAGACTTTCATGAAGGAGATAGTGCACAACAGCAGATTAAGAAGTCCATCTCCTGTTTCTTTACTGATGTCCTTTCCTAATTGCCCCCTCACATGATGAAAAGTTCCCTCTCAATCTCTCTTATATTAAGTATCCTAATCTGAAAATGTTTCTCTTCACCTATAAAGCTGTAGTCCTATTTACTAGAAAGCTAAACAGAACTGAGCAAATTAGAAAAAAAATAATTAGCATATTCTATATAATGCAGAGTTTTAGTGCATATTGATATAAATATTTATAGCAGGTCACACGTCCATGCCAGCTACCTTCTGTGGCTTACACTGAGCTGCTAGCAGAAAGCACTGCATGATCTATGACTTTTTTAAAAAAAAATATAATGAGGCAGCCTGATGGTGTATGAGGTAGGTGTCAGAGAGTGATTTCAGAGTAGAATTGGCCTGAATCAGATCTTTTCTCTCTTATATAGAATCAGAATTCACAATAGTGACATCAACAGAATGACATGAATGGAAAAGAGGTGTAAAATAGAGCTAGGCCTCCTATTCTTTAACAGTCCAATCATTTTGTGCTTTTTCCCACTAATTAAAAACTAAAAGTACAGTGGAAGCTGAGGAATTGGTTATTGGTCATACCATTAAAAAAACCACCCCAAAACTAGTGACCTAAATTCCCTCTATGTGCTTTGCAGCTATATCCAATTTCCAGGAGCACTAAAGCTGCTGCCTGAGTGGGCTCCAGAAGGGTCAGCACACAGCCAGTGCATGACACTTGTCCTCGTTTTCCTGCAAGTATTCAATAGTGCTCTAAGTGTAAGGTCCAGTTACATGAGTCAGGGCTTGAAGCAATAGCTCTTGCCTCTCCTAGAAGAATGAAAAAGGAGATGGAACAGAAATGGGTGAAGTGGTACACTCTACACTCATACCTTTCCTATTAAGTGACCAAATCATAAGGTTGGAGAGGGACACGGGACAGGGGAGAGAGTTATCATCTTAAAAGAGTTCTGATGAAGCAAAATGACTCTGTATGTCAACCTGAACTCCACTTGTCAACCTAGAGAAACAGACTTACAAGAATGGGAAAGTTGCTCTCAAAACCATGGATAAGACAACCTTCCCTCTAACCCTGTGAGACTGTTCCACCTTTGCTTATCACTGTGGCTCAGTACCTAAGGGCAGTCAGTTCTGTAGCCCCAAACAAAACTGAAGGATGTAGAGCACTGAGGCAAGATTGGATCAGTGATCACTAACAAGACAGGAGGAGATGGTTTGTGCTTGTGGATTTGCACTCTTAAGTCCTTCTCTGTAGTCAGTGCTCTGATAAGCTACAGACTTTGAACTATGCATTTCTGTGCCCCATTTCTCCACTGGAATTTAAATAGGTTGAAAGTGACAATGTTTTTCAAAATTATAAAAAGTAATGGTAAAGGCTGATTTGAGCAGAGGCTCCAGAAGTGAAGCACTCAGGTTAACACCTTACCTCAGCTCCAATATGCTTGTAACATTCCTGGAGGGGAAGATACGCCGGATATAGTTAAAATCTCCGACAAAGAGACTTCCATCAATACCCACTGCCAGTGCTACAGGGGCCAAAAGTTTATTTCCTTCGGCCAGACCATTGCAGCTCGGACAGGAAATGCTTCTCCGGCGCCCATTCCCCATGATGCTGGTTATCACAGCCGGCTGCTGAGTTAGAAACTGATTTTCTCCGTTGCCTTTGTGCAATATACCTAATGACAAAGAGGAGGAGAAGTTGTTATTACCACCATTCACTGCAAGGGACTTCAGGCTGTTCTCTTTTCAACAGCTGCTCTTAAGGACTGTGCACTGAAAAGACTCCATCATTTGGTTTTTCAACAGTACAAGAAGAGCAAAAGGGCTCTGCAGTAGTGAAAATAAAGGTGTAATGAGATTCAGTGTTAAAAAGCACACACACACCCCCACAGAGCAAAACCTACACCCAGAGTCCTTTGGTAATCATTATGAAAGAAAATACCGTCACATAGGTCTGGCCTGGCACTGTGGTTTGGGCTGGGATATTAACTGGGAAGGCAAACAGCAGAGAAGACGTGTTCCCCATCTGTCTGCCTGGATCCTCTCATTCCAGTTTCCCGTATTATATTTTGTCTGGAATTTTGTGCCAACCTGACTGTTCTCTATCCACCTCTCAGTCTTTCACACTTTTTTTAATGGAAAATGAAAAATGAGAAATGGAGGCACCAGAGAAGATGATAACACAGAAAATGAAAATGAAAAGATAGGAGAAAGATGAAACTCCCAGAAGGGCTACTAAGGATCAGTGGTAAAAGGCAAGAGGGAAGCTAGTGGTACAGATCTTTATTAGGCTTCAAGGAAATACCTTTAAGATGGGATTTATTTTCAAAATATTTGTTCAAAGAGCAGACCCCTGCTCCAAGAAGAGAGTGGATTGTCTGACAGCGTGACCATTTTCAGTGTCATCAAAAATTGTGCACATCTGGCTGGAAAGTTTCAATCTCCTTTCAGAAATGAAAAGTATGATCCTAATGTAACTGGCTCCCCACTGGTGACAAAAGTGTCATGCACTACCCAAATATCTGTTTTAACAGTGTTGGATCCACTGCCCCATACTGCAAGTGTGTTCAAATGCTCTGATCTTGCCCATCCTCAATGCTACTTTAGATTTATTGAGCAGCAATATACTATTTGTTAACGCAGGGATCAGCTGGAAGGCTGTAAACAGCACTTTACAGGGATCAAATAAAATATATGCTGAGCATTCACCTCCCAAAGAGTAAAATATGAGGATCAGAAACATTCAGCTTAGGATATGGAAAGACAAAGAGAAGGGAGGAAAATACAAACAGGTGACAAATGGAATTCAGTATCTAGTCATAGACTCGTGTGCCTTATAAATGAACCAGGAACAGGTGTGGTTAGTATCAGAAAAACAGGGAAGGAGGAAAGATATTACAGGGGAATAAATGAACAACAGAATAGAAGTTAAAGATTTGGACTCAAAGTTATGCTGTGCAGAACAGTGAAAAATTTGTTGAAAAAAATTTCCTGACATCTGAAATGTGTTCCATACCTTACTGAGCTAAAGATGGAACAAAAAGAGTGAAATTGCACTTCTGAAAGTGTAAATATGATGCAAATAAGGACTGTTCACAAGCAGAACCCCATATAGGACATAAAACACATGGAATTAACTAACTCACCACTCTTGACATTAAGTACATGATGTTTATCCAGTGACCATCCTCCTAAGTTGGAAGGATCTAGTTCAAATCCTTGCAGCAGCGCTGTCCTCTTCTCCCATAAGATGAGACTGGGGCAAGTCTCATATTCAAAACCCACAGACACTGAAATAAAATAAAATCTAATATACTTGCTGAACAAACACTGAATTAAATGTCCAGAGGACATTCCAATCAAGCAGCATTTCAGTTCTCCAGCCCCCTCAAGAAGATGGAGTGATTATATTCCTCCCTTTTATTCTACAATATTGTATTCATATCTTTGGACACAAATTTGAAACTTCATTCACTTTCTGCAGGGATCTGATCACTCCTTTTAACAAGGGGGTGACTGGTTTAGTGGAAGGAGAGTGAGAAATACAAATTTTTAAAATATAGTAAAAATTTCTATCAGATAACAGGACAAGATCAAATTCCTAATGGCCAGATGTTCATGGCATTTATTTAGTGTATTCATTTTACATACCACATACCAAACAGCAGTGACAATTTGGCATGCATTTAAGCACAATTGCACTGTAAGCATTACTAAGGAAAGCACCATCCCCATGCAATAACATAAGAAAGAAAAGCTACAGCAAAAAAAAAAAAAAAATTTAGAAAATATAGAAAACAATTAAGATTTTAAAAGTAAGCTGTTCTTTCTACACTGGCACAGTCTGTTGCTCATTTTTAGCACTTGTATCAAAATTATTCTGATACTCAACAAAAACTGAAAAATATTACGATGATCACTCTTTTTCCCACCCACTAAACCCAAGCAAACTAAAAATAGCTGTAGAACTACAAGACTGTACAGTATTAGAAGAACAGCATTTTCATTTCAAATGTGTTATACCACAAGAGACTACAATAATGGCATGTGTGAAAACCCAACTGCACTGCAGACTGCCAGCCATGAAGATCATTTGTTAACTCAAAGAAAATAGAAACATATTGATGGACTTGGTTTCACCCAAGTTCCTGTGTCCAGTTTTTCCTACTGCCTGGTCTAAACCTTCTAAGTCAGGTGCCAATCAGGAAACAAAGGCATGTTGATGGAGTTTTGACCCTCTGAATATGATCTTCTAATGTGCAAAATAACAGTAATACAAGGATAAACTCTGTCAGGGAAACAAGAACAGTTCAGCCTATATTTAATTGCTCCTCCATAAGAAATCGATGCAGTTTTCTTACTAAGAATTAGAAGTGTTACTTGGAATGTTTTGGAGCTGACTTACTTACCTACAGCATCTGACAACCCATAAACCTTCTGGCCATACGCATCTGTTTTGTCCCAGATAAATGTATACGCCAAGTTGGGAGATGCCTGAAATGATTTTTGAAACAAATGCCCTTCAACTGCTACCATTAAATGAACTTTAATTAGATTCAGAGGCACAAGTGTCTGAGTCATGATGATCTTCAGTAAGGATTTGTATCCAGCAGTACGGGAACTCAGGTAGCTGAGCTTTATACTAGAGCCAGGGATCTCAATTTCTTCATGAAGAACCTGGGTGGGAAAAAGATCAAACATTTCACATTAATGATTTATTTTTTTTTTTAATGTCACCTTGCATATTCCTATGAACTTCTAATTTTCTACTACTTCAATGGCTATCCTCAAACCAGAGCAGTCACACTGTTCAGCTGGCACTTCTGACAAAGAATTATTTGGTGGCTGGGTACACACTCTTTTTAAGAGCCCACTGCTGGCAAAAGGGCAAATAAGTAGAAGTACTTTTACTGCAAGTTATATGCAAGAGAAGCATAACAAACACAGTCATAGGAACTTGCAATTTTCACTAACAATATAAAGACTAACTGAACAGAGTGAAACAATAGTACCAGGAGAGTTTTCCACTGTCCTAAGTAACAAACAAGGAAATGGTCTGGTCAGCACCACATGCCAAGCCTTTGCAAAACTCCCTTGAAAGACTTAAGCAGTCAATTGAAATACAGAGAAATATTTGATATATTGTATGATAATGGGACAATGCAAGGTAGTCAAAGATAAATGTGTCTGGGTGACATAAACAGGGATATCTCCTGCAGCCCTCCTTAGAAAACCTGGTACCTGTCAGAACAAATGCAGCTCTACAGATGCCTCTGCTGCAGCAATTGCAGGGACATGGTGACTCTGTGTTCAGGTCAGCACTAGCATCTGACCACTGCTTTCTCTATCCTTTTCACTCACACTGCCCTTACCTGGGTTTCTGGCACAATGGGATTCCGGCTGGGCGCATCACTGAAGAAAGTTGAAAGTGGTGATGAAATGATGACCGGGTCCGGACGGACAAAGCCACTGAGATCACAGCTGGGTATGGAGTTCTCCTCTGTCTTCATCACAAGTGTGTCCATGGCATAGAAGCTATTCCATGGCAGCCAGACTGTCCTTTCCTGGCTCATAAACGGGGCCCGTTCAAAGTGCAAGGTTAGGGATGCTCCACCATTTGCAACCAAGTCAAACCTAGAAAAATGTGGCCTTTAGAAGTGACGAGACTGAATAATTCCAGTAACAGCATTCCTGGCTAAGAACATAGAGGCATATCTATAGCAATGGGGGTATGCCTGGTTTTGGCTGGGATGAAGTTAATTTTCTTCCTAGTAGCTGCCATAGCTCTGAGTTTTGGATTCAGGGTGAGACAACGCTGATAACACAGGGATGTTGTTGTTATTGCAGGGCAGTGCTTACACAGAGTCGGGGCCTTTCCTCCTCCTCACCCCATCCCACAAGGAGCTGGGAGGGGACACAGCTGGGACAGCCAACCCCAAATGACCCCAGGGATATCCCAGACCATAGGGTGCCATGCTCAGTATATAAACTAGGGGGGAAGCTGCTCCAGATCTGGCTGGCCATTTCTTTCTCTTTTTATTCTTTTTCTTTTCATTAAAATTTATTATAAATATTACTTTATTTCCGTTATTATACTGTTTTTATCTCAAGCCATGAATTTTCTTACTTTTACCATTCTGATTCTCTCCCCATCTCACCAGAGGTGGGGAGAGTAAAAGGACCATGATTATGTTTTAAATGTCATGCTTCGAATGATCAATAATGGGATGTGAACCTCTGGCAACTAGAAGGCAAAAGCCAGCCAAGACAAGAAATGGATTTGAAGTCACCTGGACCAACTTAATTCTGCTGTATTATGAAAATCTGCATTAAATAATTTAAAAAAAGCCCAACAAACCCACCATATTTATTATTACAAGCCACCTTTATATGAAATCAGCAGAGAAGCCAAATTAATTCTGAGCTGGACACTGAATTATCCCTTTCCTAAAAGATCCTGTCCATCAAGCACAGAATGGGACATGTGGCAGTAAGAGAACAATAATGAGAAATGTTCTACAAATAAGAATTCCTGTCCCCAGGATAGTGATGTATCATTTTCCAGAGATATTAGGTGTTTACTCCCAAGCCCCTACACAGCCACAGCAGTAAAGTGGAGCTGCACAGGCATTTGAAATCTGGCCTAAATGAGTAAAATGCTTCTAGGTTGCTCTTACAACAGAAGAAGATGTCAGTTGTTCCATGTAAATGCTGGCAATGGAACAAAATACTCAATGACTTCAACAATCTATTCAGATTTAAATAGAGTGCAGCTCACCATTTAGTGCAGTATTAAACCACTGAAATCAAAATTACACTTCTAATTTAACAGATTAATATTCTGGGAAATGTGGCACTTGAATACTCCCTATAGTTAGTTGACTTCTATTAATTATTTCAATTCAATTGTTTGTATGCATGATCGAGATAAAATGGCAAATGTTTACAATGCCTGTGTCAGATACACTGTTTTAGGTACCACAGCCAGGAAACCAGATAAACCACGACACACTGACTTTTGTTTATCTGAATTTGTGTGCATTTCAAATAAGCTCATAGAAGGGGGGAAAAGCACTTTTTTGCACAGCAGGAAATTGTCTAAATATATTCAATTAGAATCTTTTGATTACATTCTACCCTGAAGAAACTCAAAAGAGAGTGGATCTTCAAAAGGAAGGAGAGGCAGAAGGGAACTTTTAACACAATATGCTCTTCTATAATGACAGGGGTTTTTTCCCCCTAGAAGTGTTAGCCTGCATTGCATTTTAAAATAAAGTATTTCTTGTCTCAGCTGGATATTGCTGTAGTCCACAAATGTTTTCATAGATACAGAGCAATTCATTTGAAAGGAGCCTGCCTGCTAACACGTCATTACCAGAAGCCAGCCTGTCTGTATTTACACGCAGTTAGTATTCAAAATGCCATGTGAAAAATTACTTTTGTGTTTACTTAATAGCTCTTTGCCCTGGGAGGAAGGCAGTGCCTGGTACCACATGGTTCCATTAGATCACACCATCTGTTAATCAGCAAAGGCACCACATATGAAACAGGGGCTCCAGGAAGCAGGGACACTCACGTGCCATCCTGACGAGTGATGGTGTAGCCATACTTTGGATACTTGACAAACGACACGTTGACCCCAACTAGAGGAGTTCCATCTGTAGTCACCACTTGGCCTCTTATGAGAGACACAAGACTGAAAAAGAAGGAGAATTCAAGGTATTAATTACAAAAGGAAAGTCATGTTGTTTATAAACGGAGCAGTGGAACACTTGTGCCTCATTTACTCTAAATCCTGTTTTCACCGAAGGTTTTTCGAATACTGAAGAACCACAATATTTCCCAGCTCCCTCTATAGAGCTAAACCAAGAAACTGTTGATCTATGCAGTGAGATGTGCATACAGAATGGGAGTTAGTGCTTTCCTTGTCTAACAAGGCTTTGCAGAGCAGAAAGCTCCCTCACATTCAGCCAGGCCAGAGCTGTGACCCTGCAGTCCCGCTGGCGCTCAGAAACCACCCTGTGGACAACAACATGTCTGTGGGTTCCCAATACACTTGAAAAATATGATGCAATGACATATCTTCTTTCATACAACCAATTTTCCAAGTCAGGGTTTACATTCCCTTGTCTTAGGGAATGACTTGATGTTTGCACACTGCATTCAGTCCTGATTTGGAACCCTCACTTTGCCAACAGGAGGAAGGATTTGGTTTTAAGGCCAGATTTATGAACAGGCAAAACAAAGACTTTCATAGCCAGCAGGATAATCAGCTTTGCTCAGCCTAAGGGAGATGAAGATGAGCTATTCCTCCAAGAGGCACAGTCAGTTTTTCCTCTTTGGAAAGTGCTTTTTAAGTGCACAGCAGGCAGAAAGTGCTGCTGCTCCCAGCTGGAGTCTCCAGCCCCTGGCTCCTTCCCTTCCACATTCCCTCTACCCTGAGAGAAGCAGATCAGTGGGGGTGGAAGCTGCCTGGTACAAGGGAGATGGAAAAAGAAAAAGCTCCTTCTAGATGGCTTCCATTTCTACACTGGAAATGTGAGAACAGGACAAGGAGAGCTGGGAAACAGGGAGAGAGTTAAGTCCTGTTAATGCATAATCTTGGGGATCACAAACCCACATTTTCCTACCTGTATTGTACTGGCTATTTAACAACCACTTCTTTGTATTTTTGTTCCAAGCAAAGTGTAATATTTTCTTCAATATTACATAAAAGAAACTAATTAACGAAAATGAACCATTTCTGTTACTCTTCTTTTAGAACTTTCAACTGCTTGACCCTTCGGGTCAAATTTTAATTTGCAAAATAACACTTCATATCAGAATATGGAATTTAATAGAAACTGATACTTGCTAAGAAAATCTACTTAGAAACACACTGGACCAAGATAATTGTCTTGGCAGTACTCATTTTGCTTGAATTATTTTATGATACAAACACACAGAAATAGTTGCAGGAAGAAAGTCACTCAAGCTTCTCTAGGGGAATTGTGCAGAGAGTAGATTTGGAAAGAAATAATCACATGCCAGAAGGAAATGAATAATGTCCATGACATAATTTTTTCTACCTTAAATTTTAATACTTCAGGAAATAATTTGAAAAAAAAAAAGGTCAACAATCTTCCTTTTTATTTCTAAAATGCTAAAATCAAGAATGCAATGGACATTAAGATAAGCTAAAATGTAGATAAAATCTGGATTTGTAATAAACAGTATTTTTTACTAATAATCACACATAGGACAACCTTTCTTTGGTAACCTTTTAGAAGTGGAACTTACAAATTAAGTTGATAGGTGAAGTCCTTTTCCTTTTTTTTTTTTTAACACTGGATATAAATGTGTAAAAACACACTATGTAAAAACACACAGCTGTTTTTCTGAAAACTTAATTTCGTCTTGTTTCTGCACAGAAATGATCAGTGAGATTCAAATATTTTTGCAATCAATAAATGTTATTTATTGGTTTAGCAGGGTAGGGAATAACTTTGTTTTCTTATACTAAGACTTGACACAGAATAATAACCACTCTTTTGTCCCTCTTTTTCATGTCTCTCAAAGGAACGAGAGTCTGAGTTAAGCAAACAGAGCCAGTATCTTTCATGGGAGCTACATCTTGGGTCTGTGGCAGCTTCAGTATATGTAAAACTTGGGAGTCTAACCCTGTGGCACCTTTTAAAAGTCAAAACCTTAGTTTTAAAACTTACATTTTGACACTATACATTAATTTGCCTAAAATTGGTCCCAAAAATAACAGCTGAGCTGTGGAATTATCAAAAGCACCTTCACAACTTAGAGGCTAAGGCCAATTTTAACATCATTAATATGCCATTTGCAAAGATATGCTAAAACCTGCAGTGTACTTCAGACGAATAAAACAGAACTAAGACTCCTGCCATCAGGAACCATAGAAAACATTTTTAAAAAAAAGAAATCTATGATTTCAGATGAGATTTTCTTCAAAGGAGCCTGAGGATTGAAGTGCCAGCTCCTGCTTAGCCTAGAGCTCCAAGTCATAGAATCACAGAACTGTTTGGGATTGAAGGGACCTTAAGTATCATCTTGTTCCAACACCCTGCCCTAGGCAGGGACACCTCCCACCATCCCAGGTTGCTCCAAGCCCTGCCCAACCTGGCCTGGGACACTCCCAGGGATGGGGCAGCCACAGCTTCTCTGGGCAACCTGT
>JAWWEU010000029.1:4605376-4625328 GCA_035583155.1 Acropternis orthonyx
CCCCCCCCCCCCCCCCCCCCCCCCCCCCCCCCCCCCCCCCCCCCCCCCCCCCCCCCCCCCCCCCCCCCAACAGCAGCTACTACGAACCCTGAGGGCAAAAGGGTCTTTGATCACTCTAAGGGCAAATTAGTTAATTTATCATGATCCGATTTTAATTATGTGCAGTATTAATATACCCAAGGTGAAAGAATTAGAGATGCTCTATCAGATTATCAAAAGAGTAGGCCTTCTTTCTGCCAACACAGAAATATTTTAATTGAGCTCTAAAATTGCATGCAGAACTGCTTCCACAAGCAGGCTATGCCACAGCCCAGTGTACCTTATTACCAGGAAGCTTTATCTAATATTTAACCCATATTTTCACATTTTTGTAGCCTGTTCTAATTCCTGTCAGCTATCTTGGCATATATCATTCAAAATAATTCCTCAGAAGTTCCTGGTGCTAACAAGAAAGCAAATGCTTCTACTCCTGATCCAGCTCTGTTTCCTCAAATAGCCAAACTGGAAACACTCTGTAAACTGCCAGCACATCCATTACACCACTGGCTTTTTTTTACAGCTAACTGTGAGCACAATGGAGTACTTTTGTAACCAAAGATGCCTTTCAGGAAAAGCTGGATTGTAAATCCCAAATTGTGGTGAAGTAGAATTAACCTGGTAATGCTGGGCATGCCTCCAAAAACTTCCCAATGAGGTTTTAAAGCTCTCTGGAACATGACAGCAGCCAAGCACCAGCCCCCTCTCCCTTGCCCACTCAGGATCCCTGTGATGCCCAGGGCTCTGGCAGCCAGGAACACCCTCGCTCCTGAGAGCACCGGCTGCAAGAACCTACTCCAGCTTGGGGGTCCCTCAGAACCCGTGAATTCCAGTGGATTATCAATGCTCCAACTCCAAACTACCCCTTGCTCAGAGCAAAGCTCACCCCAGATGGCTCCAGGATGCGAACAACCTTGAAACAAATAGTTTGTTCGGCTCCAGTGTACACAGACACCTACACGGATACCGGTGCCTTTGTAAACCCTGAGATCCGCAGTCACTGAATTTCTTGCTCTCTCTTTCTCCAGGGGTTGTAAGAGCACGTTATTGTAGTAACACATCCCGTGAGGGGCAGAGGAAGGATAAGCTGGCTAATGTGTGGAAAGGCGATTAGAGCTGACACCAAGTTTGAGCAGAATCACACACAAGCACATTCATTAGCTCTTGTCAAATGTACAGAATGTCTACTTTTGATACAGATTTTATACCCCAGCCCACGTGACTCGCTCTGGCCCCCATCCACAGCAGATTTCAACTACTGATTGCATTTAATGTTCTAAAACTGACTATTGTACAGGCTCTGGGAAGGTATTTTCTGTGCCAAGAGTATTCTGGGTAGTTATGTTGAGAACTTCATAAAATCTTTTGTCTGTGCTGAATTAGAGACCCCTGCTGAGGCAATGCTTGTTGAGGCAAGCTAAATTACATGATTTGCTTTTGTGCTGTGAAATACT
This sequence comes from Acropternis orthonyx, assembly GCA_035583155.1. Taxonomy (NCBI): domain Eukaryota; kingdom Metazoa; phylum Chordata; class Aves; order Passeriformes; family Rhinocryptidae; genus Acropternis; species Acropternis orthonyx. Next base: position 4,606,867 of record JAWWEU010000029.1, read on the forward strand.
TGTATTATCTTAAATGTCACGAGCCTGATGCAGTATCAAGTCAAAGGATTTGTAATTTTCTAAAAGCAATTTTTTTCTAAATGTTTATTGCAGGAAGACACTTTTCCTTCTATTTTCCTTCTGTCTAATTTCAGAGATGAGTTTTCTAAGACAACTCAAATAAACAGCCTTTCAATCAGTCAAGTGCACTGTCCTGACAGTGAACTTCTCTAGAAATGTATTTTTCTCGTGAATTGAAGAGATTTCATACTGGAGCAGATAGCTGACTTTCTCTCATTCATTATCTTTAATGTATTGTGCCAAACAGAATTACCACCAACTGTACTTCTTGGTGGGGTTACCGCTATAAAGTAACAAACCAAAGGGCAAAATTTGCCTTCTGAGAGATGCACATCTCTCTTTGGAAAGCCAAGTGGAAAATAAAATGTGTTTTAAAAGGAATGTTCCACTTTGCATAACAAATAAGAAATTCCTCATTCTAGTTAGCTTAGTATTCTATACTGCCATGGGTTGCTCTCCTTTCCTTCCCCTCCTAATTTTAGTCTAGATAATTACATTTTGAGGAGAAATGTGATCTGGGAAGTGACATAAGCAGTGACTGCATTTAAGCTTTTCTTTTCTCTCCTTTTTTTTTTTTTTTTTTTTTTTTTTTAATAACCTGCCTGCACCTATCCTCTCCATCCTGATCAAATCTGAAACAAACCAATTTAGCAAAATTTTGGTAATTTTCTGTTTGCTTGGGTTTTGTTTTCTTTTTTCCCCCCCTGAGATTATATAACTTAACTGTCTCACCAATAAAAAAGTATAAAGATGAGTAATTTTGAAAGGATGCAAAAATTGAGAGAGAAAGAAAGAAAAGAAAAGCCTAGGAAAGCAATCCCAGTGGGCAATATAGGCTCCTGGCAAGGCTGCTTCTGCAGAGGCCAGGGTTCTGAAATATCTCTCCCAAAGTATCCCAAGATGCTCAGGACAGAGACCCCTCAATATAATGGTATAAGCTGCATCCAGCCTCTAGTAAAACCACCCTTTAGAAAAGATTTGATTTTTGCTATGCATTACCTTGTCTGCTGTACCTGGAGGCACTGTAAGGTCTAAGGGGAAAGCTCATTAAACATACACAATTTAAGGAGACTGCTTTGAGATACTAAAAACATTTTTCCATTTAGGAACAAGAAAATTATGATGAAACAGTTATTGCAAAAAGATGGGTACAAAGAGCCACTGCAGTGATTTCTTTATGTCAAAAGAAATAAGAACTTGAAAGTAATGTACCTTCTCCCACTCCTCAAAATACCAGCTGCAAAGCCCTAATTTCCTAAAATAAATCCATGGTGAATTAAATGGGTTACACGTGTCTATTGGGGAGATTATATATTGTACTCACAATTACAGGTCTTAAAATAAAGCTACTTCTAATCCCTCCAAAAGATGCTTAATAACGATTAGATTACTGAGGGACTGATTAAGGAGAGATATTGGCTTTAGAAGTGGCCACAGTGAGTAAATTATGTGATCTAAACATGGTTCAGAAAACACAAGTTTTCCAGTTTAAAGAGATCTTAGAAGTGAGTCAATGCCAGAATCCTCTTCCTCTTCAGTCAGATTTCCTCCTTACAGATAAATAAATATATAATCAAACAGATAAAGACACTTTAAAGTTTTTTCAGTAAAGTAGCCTATGAACCAAAGTAACTATAAACAGGTTCCTAATGAATCACAGGTTCACAGAATGGTTTGGGTTGGATGGGACCTTCATCTCGTTCCACCCCTTGACATGGGCAGGGACACCTTCCACTAGACCAGGTTGCTCCAAGCCCCATCCAACCTGGCCTTGAACACTGCCAGGATGAAAACCTAGTTAAGCCCACATCTCAATTTGACCTGTGATGGTTAAAGACAAATGCAGGTGAATTTCCCAGTGCTACCTGGGATCATGCCCAGCTCCACCTGCACAGCCCTAGGGGGAGAAAACAGCTTTGGACACTTCTCTCCCTGCTGTGGAATGGCACTTTATTTACGTGAGTAATACACACTGACATCTCATGCAAAATGAAGACTTGTAAGTCTCAACAAGACAGGGCACACCTGCCCCTTCTAGGAATAAACAAACTGAGGGCCATTAATCTAAAACAGAAAGAAAATATTAAGTATAATGTTTAATTTTTCTCTTTTTGAGCCACGGTATGGAGTTTGCATTGTGGCAGATAATAGGACAAAGCAGGAAAAATGGGAATCCCTCTGGAGTCAGTGGCAGTGCTGTTCTTGACATCCATGAAATGAAGACTTGGCCCAAGGCCTTTAAATTTGATTGTGAGATATGATTACAATAAGAATGGCTGAACAGGGAAAGAGCTCCAAAATATGTTAAATTTGCTGCCACATGGGGAAGAATGAAAGGCAGAAAATCAAAGTTCCCTTTCAGTGACATGCTGAAGGAACTGTACTTTAACAACATGCATAGATAGACAGAAACAAAGGAGGTTCAGCTGTCCAAAGGACCTCAACTAGGCAAAAAATGCCTCTCGAAAGAACAGTTTGTGTCTTCAGTACTACCCCACAACTGCCTGCCTATGTTAACAGTAATGTTGCCAGTGGAGCAGCAAATGAGTTCAACACTTTGCTGCAAATAAATTCAGTTGAGTTTCAAATCAGAAGAGTGACTGGGAGGAGAGGCAATTTCTTTAACTTCCAATAATCTTGCATTTTATGTGAAACCTGGGGTTCTGGTAACTAGCTGGATCTTTAACATTGATTCCCACAGTACAGTTTCAGCTTTGTCTAATGAGAAAACTTAATTTTATCTGTTCCTTTATACACAGAGTCACAATTATGGAAAGGTGCAGCTTGAAGCACAGAGCACACACCCCTTCCAGCATCTCCCTTCCTGCATGCTCCCCTACAGAGATACAGATCACAGGACACGTTCCTGGCTAGCTGTGTAGTGATCCAGACACACGAAGAGAGCAGCACAGCTCAGACAAAGGCAGACCTGCTCTCTCAGATATTGAGCGATGAACACTGTGTTTGGTTTTGAGTCGTCTTGTAGCTCTTGTGACAGTTTGACAAACTGATGGTGATGACAATGAGTGTCCCCACAGCATGTATTGGAAAGGACCACATGCTGTGCCAAAGAAATCTGAAACTCAAAATATAATCAAGCAAAAATCACCAGGGCATGAGAGAGACTGAGGAGCTCTGCAGTGCCACAGCCTGTGGGTAACTCAGCCTGTGCCATGCACAAAACACAGCATGGCAAAATCAGAGTGTCTTTGGTTTGTCAGGTATGCCTGGCAAGTATGTGGAGAAACAGCAGCTGAGCAGGTGCTGAGCAGCACCTCAGCTCCCTCATAGAAGCACTCCATAGAAACATAATAAGGACGAGACTATGAGAGAGCAGGAATGATTGTTGAATTAAAGTGCTGAGCTCAGGGTCAGAAGACAAGGGATTCATTTCCGCCTCTATCATAAAATCCCCATGTGGATGTGTGTGGGTCAAATGGACCTCTCAGGTTGTTTGGACCTTGGAACAAGCATAAATTTTCAATCTATTTACACTCACAAGAAGCGATGAGCAGTAACCTCTCCAGTCTCTGGAAAAAAATTACTTCAACCTGCAAGCATTGAGAACATCTGAAGAGTTCTCTCCTAAATCTTTCCAGCCTTCAGCCTGACCAGCCTGTTTTCTTTCAGGTGCTTTACTATGGTAAACCATAAACCACACACCTTGCATTGGGTGGAATACGTGATTTTGTGTTAATTATTAATATATAATATTAGATGTCTGTCCTATGGCCTATTCTATGTGTTCTTTGCCTTCGATGAACTATTATTTGCCTTCTGGGAACTAAGTTCTAGAAATCTGCAATTTTGACATTAGGAGGAAAAGCTGAATGGTCTCACTGGTCATTTTCCCCCCTCTTTGCCTGTCTGTTATACAAGTGCAGAATAATTCCTGGGTAGATAAATAAACCTCTTATTTCAGTATTTCTCATAATCTTTTCCAAACTCATTCCTTTCTTTGAGGAAATTCTAACGATACATCCATTTTGAAATTGTCCTTTATCGTCTTCAAAGCCTGTAAAAACTGCAAACCTAAGCAGTTTACCTTTTAGTTTCTTATACTGCACATCAATACAAGTTTAGTGTTTTTTTTTTTTTTTTTGTATATTTAAATGCCAACTAATCTAATTTGGCAGTTGGATTCTGCTCTTTACAATTCAATAACAGCTATAAATCAAGTTCTAGTTCTCTGAAATTAAATCAGCTTTAGCACGTCTAAAATACTTCCACAAGCCCTGATCATGTGAAACCAAGGAACTAATAGAGGATTTACATATTAAAACTAGTGGATGATACTCAGATGTGGTTTAATATCATGTAATCAAAACCAAAACCACCTGTTTCTCAGTTTGGGACTTCGAAACAATTTCTAAACCCTGAAGTCTTATATAAAATTAAAGCACTCATCTTAATGACAATTTCACCCTAGAAGCCATTCAAAGCAGCCAAATGTTTCTTTGCAGTTTTAGGAAGTATATTTATAAAATGTTTATTAATCAGCAAACATGAGATGTGCTCTTTAGATTCATTATTGGCCAAAGAAAGGTGAAGGAGTCTCAAGGAAGAAAGCTGTGTCTGATGTTTGGTTCTTAACGGAGAGCAGGAGCACATGAAAAAGAATCTATGTGACTTACTAAGGACATTGTATTGAAAGGAATAAGAAAGTGCTTCAAATGAAGGAGCAAATCAAGGAATCTTGTTTAAATGGCACAGCTTCTCAGAACTGCTTTGAGGACAGCGCAGCCTAATACACCAAGGAAGGCTCTACAGAACTAGATAAACTAAAGCCACCTTTGAAGGGAAACACAGGACACATTGTATATTTAAGAGGGATAGGCCTGATAAAGAGGAGGGGAAATCAAACAGTGATGTCAGACCACACATGCCTGCCCAGCACACCTCGCTGAGCCCTTCAAAGTCTGGCACGTGAACTGTGCGATGTGACAGCAAGCGACAGCCACTGACACGGGCTGTGCACAGGAGAGCACGACCCCGGCCGCTGGCAGAGACAGGACAGGACACGCTGCTGGACACCGTGCTCTGCCAGCTGCCCTGCTGTGCACACCGGCACAGGGAGCTCCTCTGCAGCCCACGTGCACCAGGAGCCACAGCAAGCAGTTCTGCTGGGCTGGCACCGAGCCTGCCACCCGCCCCATCACGGGTGCTGCGTGTCCCCCCCATCTCCCCGTGGCCACGGCTCCGCCCCTCTCACCTGTCTGGAGAGAAACATACCACCACCACTGCCAGCAGTGGCTCCTTAAGCAGATGTGTGCAACCCCCTGCCCTTTCGGGACCGGAATCCAAAGGCTTTGCTCACCTCCCTCGTTATCCTTGTTGTCGGCACAGGCGGTTTCCATGGCGACGCTGCATCCCGGCCCCCTCCAGCCGCTCTGGCAGACGCACTGCCAGCTGTTCTGGCCCAGCGTGCACCTCCCGTTGCCATTGCACAGGTCCGGGCAGCCATCTGGGAGGACAAAGGGAGAAGGTCAGCCCCGGGCACACCCACCCCGCGGCAATGTTACTGTGCAGACAAAAAGGCTCGGTGCTGCCACTGCCACAAACGCTCTCGGTGAAGAAAGGGGACACCTCCGAGAAATGGGGAGCCAGCTGAAGCCAAAGGGCAGGAGGAGCCCTACCTGCTGCACCACGTGTCTTAAGAGCCCTGTAAAGGTTCAGAACTTGAGCTGACAGAAATGACAGTCTGCTGACAGATCTGTCTCCCACGTGTACACACATAGGAGGGAGAACATCTCCTTCAACAAGCTCATCAGTGCTCAAGAGGGCCTTTTGTGCTGTGAGTTGCATCACTCTCCAGAGCGTCTCTAAACACAAAGTTTAAATAAATAGTTTAAAAAAATATTTTTGCTTCACTGACAGTTATTTTAGAATACCTACTTATTTAACGCTAAGTTCACTTATATTATGATGTAACATTTCACACTTTCTAAAAAACACATTAGAAGAGATATCCCCCAAAAGATGTATGTTTTGAATTGACTATGGATATGACATGACTTATTGTACAGCAAGAGCCGAATTAGGAACAAAAATATTAATTAGCTAAGCTGCTTACATGTTCTAACAAATGTCCATAGGTGATAGAATACCTCGACTGTTTTTTCCTGGAACTAAATGAGTCTCAGGAGGCACTACTGGTATATTACTGAATATTCATTATGAAAAAGGGGAAGAAAAGCAAACTGCAGCCTTGGTATATCCAACCAAATCCATCAATACCCAATCCACACAAGCATGGGTATTTGCCTGCAGAGGTGACAGGAGATTTGAGGGGCCTGCAGCACATCTCTCACAGCACCTCTTCAGGAGTCTGAGCAGGACAAGAAGAGTGTGCTGCAATGTTGACAACAGGTGTTGAATCTCAAACCTTCACAAGCTCTCTTGTTTGAGCTGAAAGTACAGTCTAATCCTGCCATCCCTACAACCACTGGAGAATATGGAATAATGATCTCATCGCTGTTACTTTTGGACAGAAAATTTAACCTCAGAACGGCTTACAATGCTTCACACTCTCATCTTCCTCTCCACCAGCAGTGATGGGTCACTGTTGGCATCAAGACGTGCAGGGACCTGCTGCAGCTCTCTCAGCTCTCACTGACTGGCTGCCTTAGTCCTTCACATTTGACACTGTGCCCCCAAGCTGTGACTACTAATTAAGTACTTCACTCTTTCAGGCTTTTTAAGAGCACAAAAGGACTAATGGGCACCCTACCAGACTGTGGATACTCTTCTCATCAATTGTGAGTGAGGAAGGTAGCAGTGGGAAATACCCTGAAAACAAATAAATACGTTTTCTTTGCCTGAGCAGCAGCACCACCTCAGAGCTGCAGCACCGGAGAAAGACCAAGGTGACAGCATGTTTCCTTTGTGCTCCTTGGCCTCTGCAGGTGGCAGGGAACAGAAGAAATGGTCAAGTTAGCACAGCTTTCCCACTAGTGCTGAAAGGCTGAAGCTCTCCAGAAATCACTAATTTGGCCTGCTCTGTGTTTCTGTAAACCCGTTCAGAAATCCACAGCTCTCAGTCTGTCTCTCCCTGCTCCTCCCAGCTGCTTTGGCTGTAGGCAGGTGATGGCAGAGGGCAGCTCCTCTCGCCCCGCACTGGTTTGCACACTTCTGCAGCAGTTTCACATTAGGTCCAAGACTATTCAGTTCACGTTACACAGAAAGCTATCACAGAAAGAAGTCCTATAAAGTGTATTTCAGTGCTGTTATGTACAGAGTGCCCCTTTCACTTAAATTTAGGGTTATTTTGCCATTACATATCCTAGCTATAAAAAATTTTACTTACTTTTGCCGCACAGGCAACGGATTCTCAAGACATTTATTTTACCTCTTTCATTTGTCAGGTTGTTTGAATGACCAAAATGATAATGTTTGAGGGGAGGCATCACAGCGTAGGACAAGTTATTTGTTTTAAACGAAAAACAAATAGTAATTGTGAATATACACACACAGTTGGTTTTATGCCGAGGCACTGAAGAGAATTAAACCACTGAAGCAGTCTGCCTTGCAGCATATGAGCAAGATGAAAACATGAGCAGTGGGGAGCTGGCAAAATCCCTGAAAAGTTTTAAGTGCAGCTGGGGATTAATGGACATGACTTTGCGTTTAGCGTAAGGAGGGAAGGCAGCAGCACTGCGATAGACATGGTGTTGCTAGGAAACACTACGCTACCTCTATAGAGCTTATTTAACCACAGCCTTCCAAAGACAGACTGTTTGAATAACATAAATATCAGAAGGAAGGGAATGAACAGCAGTAGACTATAATAAGATACAAGTCCTCGGACAGTAATGTCTTCCTTTAAAGATCTTTTAAATTAATGATGAATTAACTTCAAAACAGCTTTAAGTAATGGACAACTAACTAGGTGTTTTGAATGGTTATGTATGTCTACATACCTGTCTATGGGCATATATGGATTTTTTGTTTTTCTTCAAGTAAATATCTATATAGCATTATAGTCTGACAGAACAAGTGGATGACAGAGCTCCATTATGCTCTATTAATAAAAAGTTTATATTTATGCACTGCACTGACTATCTCTATTTAAATTTTCCTGCATGTGCATAACGATTAGCACTGGTGAACATCCTCTGCACACACAGCATTTCCACGTGGCTCATGGGGCTTGATGGCCTTCAGGGGATTCGGAGAGTTTCATTCTGTGCTCCCTCCTGGCCGCCTTATGAATTCTCTGAGTCAGGAAATCACAGAGAGAGTAAGGCAGTCGCAGAGGGAAGGGCTATCAACATCTAATCTTAAGAAGCAATCCACAGTGGTATGAAGCTCTCAGTCACAGCCCTTCGTGCTAAGCAGACAGGTTGTTATTCCTGGTGAGTAGAGAAATTCTCCTCATCTTTTCCATTATAGCATGCTTAATGGAAAATGTCAAGAAGCAAGGTTAAAAAAGAAGAAAGTGCTTGTTTAAAGTGCTAGACTGACAACCTATTTATTCACAGAACAGGCAGAGTACAGGCAACAGCAGTTCAAGTGTCTCACACTTTTGTAGCTGCTGCTAAAGGTGAAACACTGATGCAGCCTCCCTTCTCCCTCAGTCTCCAGCTTGTCTGTGGGATTGGAAATTGGAGCCTTCACTACAGGTGCATATGCATTAATTAAAACAGCAAGGAAGATTTCAGTATGTTTTGCAGCGTTGCATCAGGAATCTGTGATGAACATATGAGAGATCATGAGAGTCAGAATCACTAAGAATAGCAAAAAACCACATATGTTTTGAAAATGGATAGTGCTGGGTATATGTACAAGAGAACACTCATAAGTTTCATCTACTATGAAATTATTCTGAGACCAAATTGTAAGGTGATTAATTCATTTTTGAACTCAGCAAATTAATTTCCAGTATCTAGGCAGTACCTCAAAAATTCTAATCCACTTTTGGATAAATTCTGCACCGAGTTCCTTTTCACTCCACTGGTACTCATGAACTCCAGGTATACAAATACACATGTCCAGCTTCCCAGGCATACATAGATTTTCCTTTGCATAAACTACTTAAAAAACCCCAAACAAACATTTTAAGTAAATAAAGTTGGCCCAATTAATTAGCGGTTTCAGTCAGCACGATCAGAACTCCCATTTACAGTGGAGCAAATCATTCTGGAAAGAAAAGACAAAGGAAGGCGAAGGAAAGGGAATTTCGAGAAATCTTGTTCTTTTTAAAGTTATCAGACTTTGAAGGAATAGGTAGCCTCTTAGTATAACTAAAGAAAAGAGGAGAATAGGAAAGATGGAGGAAAAAAAGTAAAATCTAAGTGGTATCTCGTACTCACTTAGAGAAATGGATGATGTTTTCAGCCTCTACTGTTTGTACATGAAAAAACAGAAGTAAATCAAGAGGTTATGTCTTTTGAGTCCTTCTGATCCTACACTGTCTATCAGCCATCTATCCTCCAAACTTCTCCAAACAAGATCTTTAAGCAGAAAGGGTTCCCAGCACCCCTCCCCATTTAGTGCAGATGTGGTGCAACTACAGCCTGGAATACAATATTCAGTGTTTCTCTTTCTGCCTGACCTCATTTCACACATCCTGATCCAAAGCCTTCTGGCAGGCAGTGGACTCTTTCCACTGACTTGAACTGAGGCTGCACCAGGTGGTCCTGTGGGTGAAGAAGCCCCTGCAGGAGAGTATGTTCTACAGCACAGCATTTTCTCACTCCTAGGATACACACAAGTTTCAAGGGGAACATTTAAATTGCATTTAAATCCTCCTCTTCTTATTACAGCTGTTAACTACAGAACTGTAGCAAGTAACAGTAGTCTGGGAGATGATGGTACCTAAAGAATATAGAGAAATGACATAAAAGCAGTAATGACAACAGCCTGTTTAATTTGGATTTTAGAGGATAATCACTGTTTTCATATTTTCTGTTCATTCCTTCAGTGAGGTGCTGTTATGCCTATAGCTATCTAGCAAATAATAAATGAGGTACATAGAATGAGGCACCTAGCAACATGGAAAATTAAAATTATACTTTTTATTTCCTATTGTTATTTTTTAATCCTTCAATCCCAAAGCCTGCAGGGCTTAGTTAATGCCAAAGAAAGGGCATACAAATAAAAATGACACATAGTGTTATGGTAAGCACACACAAGTTATTTCCTACAGAGCAATACATACACACATGTCAACGCCATACAGTATTGGCTGAGTGAGAAGTGAGGCCCCTGTGAGTGAATTTGGACAGTTCCAGAACAGGCTGGAGGCACGCAGAGACACCATCCCAGGGCTCTGAAGCAGAGCAGCGACGCTGATTGACAAATCAGTAAGGATGAACCCAGCCTTTCAGCGGAACACAAAGCCCAGTGTCACTGCTCACCTCCCACAGCAGCTCTGCTTGGTTTCCAGAGGGGGCTCACATGGAGCAAGAGATTCTCTGTGGCACTGAAGAGTTTGCCACCAACATGTTCTGACTGGCTTCCTTGCTTCCTTTTTATTTTCCTGTTTATTTTTTCAGAGAAAACATTTTGTTAAAACTACCCAACACCCTAAATATTTCTTTAAGCTAGATATCAAACAAAGGAAAGTTTAGAAGATGATGTGTTGGGCAGATGAATACATGCCTGAGTTAGAACTACAGAAGGACCCAGCTATAACTTCATTTATAGAACAGGCTGAAAAAAAAAAAGAAAAGGCCAAAAATTAAATTTCAAGGACCCTGAAAGCCTCCACTCTAATACTTCCTGTGCAGAAAAACAATTATGAATTTTAAGTAAGATTCCTTAAATTGCCTGGGATATGTATGTCATAACAGAATTTCTCTCTAAATTCTATCTGCTACCTATCCATGCAATTTCAGTCTTTCACACGTAAAAGCAAGAACTCTGGGAACATACAACTTTCCAAACAAAAGAGAGAAATATGTGAAAAATGGGTGACCGTTTAGAAGAAGAGAAGCAAAGCTCTCAGAAAGGGTATTAAAAAGGAAGTTCCAAGAAAAGTCACTTGCATTTTTTTGAAGAAAAAGAACAATAAAAAAGATACAGAGACACACAGAAAAAGAGAGGAAAGCTCATGTTACAACATAGGTCACAAACATTTGAGATTGAAAAAAACCCCAGGGCTGTCAGAACATCACGCCTTGTTAACAGGGGATTGCTCCCAGCAGAACATTGCATTTATCCGACCTCATTTTAAGTAACTCCAGCAGATGGGCTCCTGATGGACTTTCCTGGGGGGGAGAAACCTTCGAGGTCTCTCTCTTGTGCACAATCAGCAGAGTTCCCTGTCACCAGCTTTTGGTGTGACCCCCCCCTCCAACAGCTGGGCGGAGAAAAGAGTGGGACAATTTGTGCGACGCTGTCCTGAGATTTGAGAATCCAAACAATGATCAAAAAAATCCATGTGTGCTCAGAAAGTTGAGTCTGCACACAGAGCTCCAGGTGAGCCCAAGATTTTGGACTACCTGTATACGAAAAAGGCGTTTTCGAGAAGGAAGGGAGGCTGAATGATGGGAAGTTCAGTCCTAAGGCTGGGAAGCCTCTGCAGTGCCCAGGGCTCAGCGGCAGCCAGGAGGTCAGACCCAGCCCTGCAAATGTGGGATGTCCGTGATACCCAAACACCAGAGAGCCCTCACATCACCCCCAGGGGGCAGGCAGGGCCAGGGCGGTCCTGCCAGGCAGTGTCCTGCCTGCACCCTGGTATTGCCAACGGGAACATGAAGACACATCACATCCTGCACCGTGGCTTTATCAGGACCAGGTGAGAACCATTCCGGTTGTGTGCCAGCATAAGCACAGTAGTTACGTGGAACCTGAGCAAAGAGACGCTGCTGCAGCCCAAAAGCCACAGCAGAGCTACAGAATTCCTCCTGTAAGCCAAGGAGATCATTTGCTGAAATTCTTAGCAAGAGCTAAAATTTGACCCTAGCAGCATATTTCAGTGACACAGTGTATTCTTTTCAAACAAGACTCATACTCAACTCCTATTCATATACCCAATAAAAAGATACATAAAAGATGCAGTAAAATTTGTATTTAAGATAGCTCAGTCTTTCAAATTAATCTTATTGTAACAAAATCCATTTAGAATATAATTCCAGGTGAAATTACATTCATTAAACCACTACCACAACCATAATCTTTTACTGTATTAATGTTTCTGATATTGCATACAAGGACTGGCATCATCCTTTGTAATATGTAAGATCTTTTCTGAGAAAGGAAGCCTTCTCAAGTTGGATTTACCTCTAAAATAATGTCTATATAAATAGTTTTGTGGCAGTGGAATGATGAAGTGACCTATGAGATGGGATGTGCAAATTCAGTCAACTGAAGGGCAACAAGCAAAACACTGACTTCATAGTTAAATGAATATATAACCTAATTATAATGTAATAACTAAAATTCCTACATTATCACAGTGTTATGGCAAGTGGTTTCAGTCACTCATTCATAAAAAATAGGATTCACACCATAATTGCTACTCCTTGCACACAGTAAAATTTGCTTTTTTATTAGTTGAAATATATAACAGTTGTAGCTTTTCAAAACAGGCATTTGAACTGCTTAGAATGAATGTTTTGCCAAAGTGTTCCTATACTTTCAGATATACTTATTAACTACAAAGATTCTAGAATCTCCTATGTGCTGAACTCCCTGTATACACCAAGACACCACAACAGTAGGCTCTAATTTCAAATATTCATAATTTCAGACCCTGCTGATATGACAAGTACACAACCAGGGTGGGAAAGGGTTGCCACCAAGTACTCCCAGATCCCTCCTTTGACTGCAAACCCTCCAGTGAGGCAGATGTTCTTTTTCTCTCTGAATCAATGCCCTGATGGGTCAGCAAAGGAGGTCCATTGTCACTGCCTAGGTCTCCTCAGGACACAGATGCCACCCAGCATTTCTTTTACTTCAAATTTTAAAGGAGAACCAACATCGCTAGCTCTGCTGCTCTATTTTTAAGCAACCTTATTTGTTGCAACCAAGTTTGAGTGCAGAGGCTGGGGAGGTAAACACCAAGCCAGGTTCAATCAGCCATTTCCTGGTAAGCTCAGTGTACAAATACTTTAAGTATAAGCAGATCAGTGTAATTCTTTAGGACTTAGGTCAACATAAAACTATCCTGCAAACAGGGTCCACACTGGCAAAATTCAGCCTAATTCAACAGAACTACATGGATTTCAAGCAGCTGCTGTACAGCCTCAGCTTGCCTGGAGCTGGGCACTTCATGTGATACTTCAAAATAATATAGTGGTTGTTCTTCAGAAAAGAGGGTTTTCCTCTGGTTTCTATGTGTTAGCTGACTACCAAGCACAAGGAAAATCCTTGGATTATAAACTGCCACTGGTGGCTCTACAGCCCTTCCTGCCCCCTGGAAGCATCATGGATAACTAGAATTTCTCCTGGCTGAAGGCAGTGAATTCCTTGGAAACTCCTCTTTTCACCAGGCTGGCATGAGCCTGATCACACCACAAAGAAGCAACCCTTGGATGTATCCACTCTGGCCAAATATCACTAGCATAAAATCTTCCATTTCCAAACATTTTTATAAAGTCCTACTAAAACTAAACTAATATTCTAGACCTAATGCAATTTAGGGGTTTTTTTTTTAGGGAAGTCATTCTCAATTCAGTCATTAGCTTCAAAAGACTTTTGTTCATTTCACAAATGGTATACAAGAGGAATGAACTCCTTTACTCCTTAGATGAAAACTTCCACATATATATATAAAAATAAAAATTGCCTATTATCCACTTTTGCTCCAAATACAAAATGCATTTCTTTGACTGTAACTACTTTAACACACTAAAAACTTCACAAAGGAGGCGGTTAAGTCAATCAAAATACCCAGTAAGCCAAGTCAGTATTTACAGGGACCAAACACAACTGTTCCCCTTGTCAGTGCTGCTTAATAGTAGTTTACACCAGTATTTCTAATTTGATTCGAACTCCGGGGTGTGAGGGAATGGGATGTGCACACACACAAACAGATATTATACACTACTTATGTTGCTCAAGGTGCTACAGAAGATGCATAGGGAGGGCACTGAGTGGCAACAGCCTCTCCCACGGTCAATAAGGAGGATTTTAGGGAGCCTGCCATAAAAACTATGGGCCCAAGTCTGATGTCTGACCTCGTACCAACCAGATGACCTCCTGACATCCCATCCAAACCGAATTATCTATGATCCCTTTGGCCTTATAAGTCATAATTCTCAGGGCAGGGAATCCCAGTTTTCTCAGGCATTATTAAAACATAATTACTTGCTATTCATTAGGTATTAATGCCTGCATAGAATTTATAATCTAGCAATTAACTTTCAGGTATGCAAATGTAGATCCTGTGTAAGTGTGCGGGTTATCTCTGAAAGAAGAATAAATATGAGCCTTAACATAAGTAGACAGTTTCCTCTATTGCTGTGGAGCAGATTAGAATGTTCTGTCCCTGAAATTTGGGACAGGACTTTGGAATCCCTTCCGGATGAAAAGCACTCTATGGACATGTGCATTATATTTTACAGCTGATCTTCTTAAAGTATTAATCAGATCGATTCCATGGCTGCACACTGTATGGTTCAGACTTCAGAGTTCAAACATTCCAGCTGTTCCAAAAGAAAATCCCAAAGGAAGTGACAAAGAAAAAGAAAACAGAAGTTTTTAAAGAAGCATTGGGGGATAGTTTGGAAGGAAAATAGTAACATATACTAAATGCTTCTCATACACCTTCTGGCTTGCACCAATCCTAAATATTCATGAATATGATTAGAGGTGACCAAAAATAATGGATATCTGAATATTAAAATTCATATATCTCACATGTTTGTTAAGGTTAGAATTTATGGATTTTAAATACCTACAAGTGTAAAGTATGAAATCATGCCCATGACCTAGGATCAATATTCTCCCACATGGAAAACGTACGTAAAACAAATTAAAATAGATAAGCAACGTATTCTGAGTTATGTATTTGTGTATGCTGAGTTGTTTGGCAGATGTAGGATAGAAGATGAATATTTTAGTACGTAAACTATAAACATGCCTTTAATTCTAAAGTGCAAGGCACCATTCTGCATTCCTTGTCAATATACATAAGCCTCATGAATATCATGCCATTTCCCAATTTTTATATCTACCAACTGCACAAATAACTAATAAAAGCTACAGAAATAAAAATGTTGTTTTCATAAATAAACTGGTTTAAATCCTGCATGCACAGACAAAGCATAATACAGTTCTCTTTTTGTTCTTTTTTTATCTGCCTACGCAGTGAAGGAAGAAACCTTATAATCCTTCATATACAGCCAGTTGCTTTGATATTTAAATGCTAAATAAATCTGGGAAGGTGATTTTGATCTACTAGGGAGATCATCTTCTCTATTCCACGCCAAAGAAAGACAAGTGCATTTAATCTGCACTTGGAAGAAATTTGGAAGAGAAATGAGTCTTTAGGCTCTGCTTGCTTTACATTAAACATATTTACTATCAGGCAACTGATAGCTCTGCTCCTCCCCTTGCCTCACTAGAAGTGGCCTTAATTCTCTGGAACGAATACTTAAGTCTTTCTGCTGCTAGGCAGAGTATTTATTTTCCATTTCTCTGTCGAAGGCATCAGAAGCACCAACAAAACTTTTAACTTGATCGCCTTGCATCTGTGTTTGACAGTTTTAAAGCCATACCTGCACAGACAGATTGTTACTTGTTATACTGGGAGTGGTTGTCAGGAGCATTTCAGGAAGAGAAACACAAGATAAGTGAGTGGGAGATGCAGCCAAGAAATCTGGAGACCACCCCATCTCAGCTGCAATAGCACTGTATAACCAATACATTGGATTAATGCACTCGATTCACTGATCCGTGACAGGCAAAAAGGTGCACAACTACGTATTGTCAGAATATTTGCTTCAGTTAAAAAAAAAAAAAAAAAAAAGAAACCCACAGGGAAAAGCAGATTCAACGTTATTAGAAATAAAGACCTGTTAAAAGCAATTAATCATCATTATTGTCGTAACAGACAACACCTAAGGTCTGTACATGGGACAGCTAAAGGACAACGTGCTGCGGTTCTGTGGAATTAGCTCTTTCTTTGCAGTGCTGAAAACACAGCTTGAGCAGCAGCTCATAGTAAATCTAGACATCAAACAGATGTCAAAGACATTTTTCTTTTCTGTTCTCTATCCTAATTATTAATCAGAGAAGTTCCAGGGATATGCACCAGAACACGAGACTGCTCTGAAGGCCAGCGTTACTGACCCCCAGTGTCCAAACAAAAGGATAACTTAGGTTACCACAGAGTTCCCACAATTTCAATGGGCTGTAGTGGCATTTTCCATTGCTTATACATAGCTGAACTGTTAGCACATTTCAAGGAACATGTTAGAAACTCAAAATAATTAGACTTTTCTTTAGTTAACTATCATTTGTTAGAAGCTGTGAAACCAAACAACCTTTTCCCACCGCACAGTTTGGAGCAGAGAGACAATTCCTGCCCTGGCTCGAACTGCAGAGGATTTCCAGCCTGCTCCACTCTCTGTGCCATGAGAAGCCGACAAGAGAACACTTTGCCACACCAAAATGTCACCTGAAGGTCTCTCTCCTGAGGTTTGATGCACTTTGACTCTGTCGAGTTTAAGATCTCCACGGATGGTAATCAAGCAAAGTGGATTTTGGAATGGCTCAAGGTTTCAGAGTAAATATGTGTGTGGGAATATGCTCAATCAGGCACAGTGCATATCCAATTTCCTGCTATAAGAAGTTAGGAAGTGCTTGTAAAAATCCTTTTTAAGTGGAAAAGCTCTCCTGCAGTTAAATGACACGGCCTTTCTCCTCCAGATCCAAATCTGTCAATACAAGACTTTTAAGTGCATTCTCCACCATGGAGACTTCCCTCTCTCTGAACACAACTTATTAATTATCATTATTTCCTAAGCTGGACTGAAGTCACCTAATTCAAGCAAGGGATGAGTAGCAGTAGCTCTGTCAAAGTTCATCTTTAATAATCTTTAGTCATAGGACAAAAAACCAGAAGCTACACAGAAGAGAACACACATTTCCCTTTTCATTTCACTGTCATTTTGGGCACTTCTGAGTGGCATCTCTCCTCGCTATTTGAAACATCTTTATCTCCAGCAAGAAAATAAATTAAATAATTAAGATCTGGGGGCACAGTCTGCAACAACGTTATGAAATGTCCCATTTGGTAACAATGGGAACACTCAGCTTAATAAATCAGACACATTATACATGACTTGATAGAAATTTTTACAGCTACAGTATTTTATCTCAGAAATGCTGACAAAAATCCTTCTTAGAGTAGGGAAAACTGTAACTACAAAAGTTGAATAAACAGATGCAGCCTTTAATGGAAAGCAAATATGTTAAATTATCCCAGTTCTGCTGAATAAATATTTCCCTATAAAAAGCATCTCATACTTTAAAGTTTCCATGCAGTAATGCTTTTAAATTAAGTAATGAGGTTTTTAGAACTTTCATGGTAACCAGAAGTACAATTACTGGTCTAAGATGACAGAATTTACTTAGAAAATTCTTTGTGTATGGAAGACTGAAAGATTAAAAGGAATGGGGAAATAATTAGATTTTATTAAGCAGCCTTAATGTTATTTTAAAAAATTTTCATGTGGTAAGAAAATATTAAAAATTTCAAGAGACACTTCAGGGTATCCGAAAAGTTTGCTGAGTGACATTTCATGCCTAATTAACTCTTTGATAAAGTGTATGAACTACTGTTTGAAATTAAGCATGGGCCTGACCAATTTTAATTCACTTTTTACACTCAGCGTATAAGCAATCTAAATTGTTACAGAATATCTAACACAAGATTCCAATGAAAAATCATAAAACTGATAACACCTACAGCCCCCTCTGGATCCGAATTAAGGAAAGCTACCCCAGCAAGGTAATGCTTAAAAATCTATATATATTTCTTCATTCCCCCTTCAACCTTTTAGCTACATGTGCAAGAACAACACTGTAGAGACACCGGTCAGTAACCGCCTTTGTAAGGAATAACGCAGGGACAGGGAACGCCTGCAGGGACAGGGAATACTGGGAATACTGCAGGGACAAGGAGTGCAGACCCATTCACAAAGGCTTAACACTGTGCATAGTGTAACACTCACCCAGTATTGCCTTCACAAAGAGTGACCTTGACTCTGATAACCCTTTCTCAAAACATGGAAGACTTTCTCCCTTCTAAATCATCAATATTTCTGACTTATTTTGGAAGGAAAAAAAAAAAAGTTTCAAACATTCACAGGACACAATGAAGATATATATGGATTGGCTTCATGATAAAGAATCAATTAATAACGATCCAGGAGAGGCAGTAACAAAAAAGCAATTTTACCCCTAGTTTCCAAAGAAGCAAAAAAAAAAAAAAAAAAAAAAAAAAGAATT